>CAUYTI010008068.1:0-19041 GCA_963575145.1 Galago senegalensis
CCCCCTGGGTAGAGTGCCATGGCATTACAGCTCACAGCAACCTCCAACTCCTGGGCTCAAGCGAGTCTCTTGCCTCCGCCTCCCAAGTAGCTGGGACCACAGGCGCCCACCACAATGCCCAGCTATTTTTTGGTTGCAGCCGTCATTGTTGTTTGGCAGGTCCGGGCTAGGGATTTGAACCCGCCACCTTAGGTGTACGTGGCTGGCGCCTTAGCCAGTTGAGCTATAGGCGCCGAGCCCAGATTTCAGTTTTTTACAGATTTTGGAATATTTGCATTATATATACTTATCAGTAGAGCATCTGAAATCTGAAAATCCAAATTCTGAAATGCTCTAGTGAGCATTTTCTTTGAGTGTCATGTTGGCACTTAAAAATTTTCACATTTGGGGGCATTTCAGATCTTAGGTTTTTGGATTTGGGATGCTCAACCTGTACTAACAAAAGCTAGGAAACTCCTAGGTCAGGGATTAAAGACCTTATTACTCATGACATATCAAGTATTAATTATCTATATATATTTGCATTGTTTGTCCTTGCCTCTCTAGTAGTGTGGAGAGGAATTCAGATTGATGCTGTGAATGCAGGTTGTGTTGGAAGTCAACACCCTGCCCAATTCTTGCACCAGAGGAAATAATTTTTATTATATTGGAGAGTTGAACAAAATTGCTCTCTGCTCTGGAGGGAGACACCGTCTCTGTCTTACAACACAAGCCATAGTACCTCTGCTTATAAGACAAACAGAAATGAGAGAGAAATGTAGAATTGTCTCCTAACAATAAATTCAATATCTTGGCTCAGCTCCTGTAGCTCAGGAGCTAGAGCACTGGCCACATACACCGGGGCTGGGCAATTTGAACCCAGCCCAGGGTCTGCCAAACAGCAATGACAACTATAACAAAAAAATAGCTGGGCAGTGGGGTGGGTGCCTATAGTTCCAGCTACTCGGGAGGCTGAGGCAAGAGAATCACTTAAGCCCAAGAGTTTGAGGTTGCTGTGAGCTTTGATGCCCCCCAGCACTCTACCCAGGGTGACATAGTGAGACTCTGTTTCATAAATAGGTAAATTAATTCAATATCTTGATTGTGGCAGTAGTTTCATGGGGTGTATACATATGTCAAAACTTATATTTTTTACTTTATTTTTTACTATAGGCCAATTATACCTCAGTGCAACTGGGGCGAACAAAGTCTTGCTATGCAAATATGTTATTGGGACCAGCAATCTCAGCAACACATGGGTGTTTTTCAGAAAAGCAGAATTTCAGGCATTATTCCAGATCTACTGAATGAAAATCTGTAGTTTAGTAAGATGCCCCAATATTTAGTCTTTAACTTTTTATTTTGAAATTATTTTATTTTATTTTTTATTTTTTGAGGCAGAGTCTCACTATGTCTTCCTCAGTAGAGTGCTATGGAGTCACACAGCTCACAGCAATCTCCAACTCCTGGGCTTAGGTGATTCTCTTGCCTCAGCTTCCCGAGTAGCTGGGACTACAGACGCCTGCCATAATGCCCAGCTATTTTTTTGTTGCAGTTGTCATTGTCGGTTAGCTGGCCAGGGCCAGGTTCAAACCTGCCAACTTAAGTGTATGTGGCTGGTGCCATAACCACTGTGCTACACAGGTGTCGAGCCTGAAATGATTTTAGACAGACAGAAAAGTTGTAAAAATAGTTCCCCATTCATCCAGCTTCTCCTAATTAACATCTTATACAACCACGATATAATTACTCAAACTAGGAAATTCACACTGATGCCTCATTTGAGTTTTGCCAGTTTTCTGAATAATGCCTTTTCTCTGGCTCAGAATCCAATCCAGGATCTTAACACTGCATTTAATTTTCATGTCTCCTTAATCTCCTCCAATCTGAGACAGTTGCTCAGTCTGTCTTTCGTGGCCTTGACATTTTTGAAGAGTACTGACAATTATTTTATACAGTGTCTCTCAGTTGGGGTTGGCCTGGTATTTTGTGATTAGGTTGAGGTATGACAGTGAGAAGTAGAAGTGATACCGTGGCCTTCTCAGTGCATTCTGGCACCGAGATACATCAGATGTCTTATCCCTGATGATATTAACCCAGGATCGCTTGATGAAGGTGGTAACTGCCAGGTTTTTCCACTGTATTTTTCCCTTAGTAGTTCATAAGGGGAAAGTATGGAGATACTTTAAGACCATATAAATGCCCTGTTAGGCACCACACTTTCACTCACCAGTCTTAGTGTGCATGGATAGGTCTTGGCTGCAGTCATCATTCCTGTGGTGTTTGCCTAGTAATGGCAATTTTGTGTCTCTATTATGCCTTTTTATTTATTCATTGCAATTCTGTTATGGAAGAGCTGTCTCTTAACCTCCATTAATTTATCATTCAATTATTTATATCAGCATTGGTCATTTCTTGCCCGCCTTCACATCCTCTTGGCTACCTTTTTATTCCAGTTGTTGCAACAGTCAACTGCCCAGTAATCCCACAGCACCTTGTTCATGTTGCCTTACCATAGTTGCTGTTTTGTGAGCTGGCATTTCTTTGCCTCTCAACTTAGAATAATTGTCTCAACCCACTCTGATTTTCACCCGTGGCCAAACCTGGAAGTACCAGAGAGTCCACACGATGGGGCAACGTTTCAATGATGGGGATGGGAGCCCGTGTGTACATTTGTTCCTCTTCCAGCTTTCACAGTTCTGCAGAACCCCTCTCAGGGCCTCAGTAACTCCCGGCAGAGATCATCTTGGTTACACACCTGTGGGTTGGCTTTTCCTCCTTCATGTTTCATGCTTGCTGTCTCCCACTCCTGTCCTTTGGAATCGTGTCCCAAAATAAACCACCTGCACATAAGAATGTGTGTTAGGGTGTTTGTGAAGAAGCAGCAGCAGCTAGGATCTGTGCATTACCAGTTGTTAAATATTTTGTTTCTCACCATTGTACAAATTTATAACACGATGGAAACTTTTACATGTACAGAAAAGACAGGAGTATTCACAGTATCAGAGTAGAAAAAAAAGGTAAAAAACCCAAATGCCTTTCAGTAAGAGAATGGATTATATAAATGTTTTATTTATTTATTTATTTATTCATTTATTGAGACAGAGTCTCACTATGTCACCCTCGGTAGAGTGCTGTGGTGTCACAGCTCACAACAACCTCAAACTCTTCAGCTTAGGCGATTCTCTTGCCTCAGCCTCCCAAGTAGCTGGGACTACAGGTGCCCACCACAATGCCCGGCTATTTTTTGTTGCAGTTTTCATTGTTGTTTAGCTGGCCAGGCTGGGTTCAAACCTACTACACTCGGTGTATGTGGCTGGAGCCATAACCACTGTGCTATGGGTGCCGAGCCATAAATGTTTTACATTAGTAAAAATAAACACTGATCAAGGACTTTTTCTTTTCTTTTTTTTTTTTTTTTTGAGACAGGGTCTCACTATGTTGCCCTAGGTAGAGTGCTGTGGTGTGACAGCTCACAGCAACCTCAAACACTTGGGCTCAAGTGATTCTCTTACCTCAACTTCACAAGCAGCTGGGACCACACATGCTGGGACCACACATGCCACAATGCCCAGCCATTTTTTTGTTGTAGTTGTCATTTTTGTTTAGCAGGCCCAGGCTGGGTTCAAACCTGCCAGCCTTGGTGTATGTAGCCAGCGCCCTACTCGTTGAACTACAAGTGCTGCCCCAAGATAGATGACTTTTTCAAACAAAATATTTAGCAAAAAGATAATTTGCAGATGAATAATTTTAACTGCAAATATATGAAGTTCAAAATCACAAAAAACTAAACAATATATTGATATATATGTGTGTGTGTTAAAATTATAAAGAAATATGGAATTATAAACAAAATTCAAGGGTTTTTATGTTTTTCTTTTTAGAGACAGAGTTTCACTTTGTCACCCTTGATAGAGTGCTGTAGCATCACAGCTCACAGCAACCTCCAGCTCTTGGGCTTAGGTGATTCTCTTGCCTCAGCCTCCTGAGTGCCACAACACCCAGCTATTTTTGTTGCAGTTTGGCTGGGGCCGGGTTTGAACTCGCCACCCTTGGTATATAGGGCCAGTGCCCCACTCCCTGAGCCACAGGCGCTGCCCAGTTTTTGTTGTTTTTAATAGAAACAGTCTCACTCTGTCACCCAGGCTGGAGTATAGTGGTGCAGTCACAGCTCACTGCAGTCTCAAACTCTTGGGTTCAATAGACCCATCACCACACACCCAGCTACTTTTTAAAAAAAATTTTTGTAGGCTGGGTGAGGTGGCTCACGCCTGTAATCCTAACACTCTGGGAGGTTGAGGCAGGTGGATTGCTTGAGCTCAGGTGTTCGTGACCAGCCTGAGCAAAAGTGAGACCTCATCTCTGCTAAAAATAGAAAAACTGAGGCAAGAAGTTCACCTGAGCCCAAGAGTTTAAGGTTCCTGGGAGCTATGATGCCAAGGCACTCTACCCAGGGGGACAGCTTGAGACTGTCTCAAAAAAAAAATTGGCTTGGTGCCTGTAGGTCAATGGTTACAGTGTCAGCCACTTACACCAGGGCTGGCAGGTTCGAGTCCTGGGCCTGGTAAACAACAATGACAACTACAATAAAAAAAAAAAAAAGCCAGGCATTGTGGCGGGTGCCTGTAATCCCTGCTACTTGGGAGGTTGGGGCAAGAGAATTGCTTAACCCCAAGAGTTTGAGGTTGCTGTGAGCTGTGACATCATGGTACTCTACCAAGGGTGACATAGTGAGACTCTGTCTGAAAAAAAAATTTTTTTTTTGGTGGAGACAGGGGTCTCACTGTTTTGCTCAAGCTGTTCTCAAAGTCCAACCCTCAAGTGATCCTCTTACATTGGCATCCCAAAGTGCTGGGATTTCAGGCATGTGTCACTGTACTGGCCTATGATGTTAATTTGGGAAGGGAAAGGTGGAGGGACACCTTGGTAAGAGGCACATAAGGCTCAATGCTGTTAATGTTTTCTTAAGCAGGTATGTGAGGGTTTATCATGATTTCTTATACCTCACATTTACTACTTTTTTATTTTTTTTTTTAGAGACAGAGTCTCACTTTGTTGTCCTCAGTAGAGTGCTATGGCGTAACAGCTTACAGCAACCTCCAACTCTTGGGTTTGGGCAATTCTCTTGCTCAGTCTCCCGAGTAGCTGGGACTACAGGTGCCCGCCACAACACCCGGCTATTTTTTTGTTGCAGTTTGTCCAGGGCTGGGTTTGAACCCACCACCCTCGGTATCGGCAGCCGGCGTCCTACTCACTGAGCCCCGGGCGCCACTCCTTTACTTCATATTTTTTAGGATGAATAAAATCTTTCATCCTGAAAACAACTTAAGGTCTGTAATCCTTAAGGGAAGCTGAGATGGGAGGATCACTTGAGGTGAGAAGTTCTGAGACCAGCCTGAGCAACATAGTAAGACCTTGTCTCTACAAAAAAATTGTAAAAATTATCTGGGTGTAGTGGTACATGCCTTTATTCCCTACTACTGCGGGGAGGGGTAAAGATGGGAGGATTGCTTAAACTCAGGAGTTTGAGGTTGCAGTAAGCTAAAATGATGTCACAGCACTCTAGCCCAGGTGATAGAGTAAGAAAGACCTTGTCTCAAAAAAGGAAGAAAGGGAAGAAGGGAGGAAGGAAGGGAGGAAAGGGGTAGGGGGGAAGAACGGAAGGAAGGAAGGATGTTAAATTTGATATTAGGTTACTTTAAGAAGGATGAGTGTGAAGTCTTTCCACTCTCCTAACACAGTCATTCCAGAAATGAACTGGGGAGAACTGGTGTCCCTCTCTGAGGAAATTTTAAGGCCTTGATTCTTTTCCACCCTGTAAGATGATTTAACTTTGTAATAGGACTATCTCTAGAAGATAGGACCCAGATGTAACACTTCAAAATGTTCTTATCTTAGTTGTTGGATGGAGTGGTGTGAAAAGTGGATTTCTTTTAAAAAAAAAAATCATTATCTGGAGCTGTACTAACAACTACAGATCTTTTAAGGACTTTGTTACTCGAAGTGTTGTCTTTGGCTGGTGAGGAAGCATCAGCATGTGCTTGTTGGAAGTGTAGAATCTCTACCCCACCTTAGAGTCTGAGTTATAAGATTCCCCAGGTGATTACTGTGCAGGTTAAAGTTTGGGAGGCAGCAGTCCAGGAGCCCTGCATCTTCACCTGCTGAAAGCACTATCCAGTGCCAGGAGAGGGGCAGCACGTGGGAATTCCTCAGGTTTACCTGTCTTTTTTCCAGTCTTCTCTTTCTTGGCTATTTTTTTGCCTGCCTATTTACAAGTAGGAGAGACTTTACTATACCTCTCTCCTCTTTCCAAATGTGCTGGGCTGTGAGACTCTCATCCAGTCAATAAAAAGTATTGATACCTGGGTGCAGTGGCTCATTCTCATAATCCCAGCCCATTAGGAAGCCAAGGCAGGAGGATTGCTTGAGCCCAGGAGTTCAAGACCAGCCTGGGCAGCATAGTGAGTCCCTTGCTATGTTGCCCAAACTAATAAAGGTGAAAACATATTGATCCTCTCTTAAGCATTGAGGATGCCTTAGTGAGTAGAATGACATGGCTCTGACTCTTGAGCAGTTTACAATCTAATGGTATACAGGTACCAAAGGGGTAAGTACAAGTTTAATGAATGTTAGAAAGACATACAGAATTTTATGGGAAAAGATGTGGAGATGGGTGCCAGGTGAAACTTTTCTGGGGAAGTGTTGTTTAAGCTCAGACAAGAAGGCATTTACAGATGAATTATGGGTGAAGTGGGGGATTGATACAAGCCCAAGGAATGCCAATTAATGGAGCTCTTTGGACATTTATGTTTGTATTTCCAGTGCTTGCACAGTTCTTGGCATATAATAAATGCTTAATAAGTGTTTGCAGAATCAGTAAGTGTTCTGTCATATTTCAGATGTCTACTCTCTGGCATTGGAGATAGTGGAAACTTTATTTTACTTTTCAGAGGAAATAAGATCCCTTAATGGGGAAATGGGAAGGAAAGCTGACTGTTCTGCAAATTGCTAAATTGAAACTATGAGTGGGAATGAAAATTGATTTACATGAATTTTCTTCCCTGTAGCAACTCCACAATTTATTCTGTTCTGGAGAATTTTCAGTGTTTGGCTTCAAAACCAAGCTGTTCCTCCTTATTCTGAATTTCTTGGCCTGCTGTGAAACTAACATTTACTGTCTTTTACAACATACTCTGATTAGGTCATGGAAATTCACAGCTAGATCAAACTAGTTTATGGAAAATTTGAAACTTTCACTGCCCATTTTGCTTTGTGGTATTGGAAAGTGTTATGAATCATGACTCTTAAATCATTTTTTTCAAAAGTAATATTACAGAATGATAATTGTCATCATTTATTGAACACTTACTACATGAATTATGTAGCAAAATCCTCCTATTAACTCTGCAAGAGAGTAAGTTGAGCCATATGAAAATTGCCAAATATCAGCAATTTCATATGGTTTAACCTAATATTTTCTTCAAACTCTCCTGTTAGAAACTTATAAAGAAGTTAGGGGAAATCTGACAGCCATAGATGTACCCCAAAATTTAGTCTTGAATTTTGTTTGTAGAGATCTTGAGAGCATTATAGCTCCTGGTAACACCTACCTCTCTCCCCCCCATTAGCCCAGGCACTTTGTGTGTGTACATCTATTGTAGTTGTTTACACTGTATTGAGGTGGTTTACAACCCATCTCTTCTGCCATACTAAGCTCTTGAGGGTGGACATTTCATCTGTCTCATTCATTTTTATATTTATAGTGCCCAGAATGATGAATATGTCTTAAATTGACGAGTATTTCTTAAGAAAATTTCTTGTGGAAACTAAATATGTTTTTACTGATTTGTTACTGGGAAATGTAAAGTAATCATGCCATTGGGGTTTTTGCATTTTAAAATCAGTCATCAGGGTACTACTGCATTTGGCATTGTTGGACTCTGAGGACTAGCTATGTTCAATTACAGACACTGTCTCTCCGCCCCTCCCCAGAGAAAGATCCAAAAGATCCAAAAGTGCTCTGGTAGCTCCCTCACCTCCTTTAGGTATTTGTTAAATATCACCTTCTCATTGTCACCCTATATAAGACAGAAGCTATCCCGCCAACACCTCTGCTTGATGTTTTCCCCCATAGCATGTATCAGCTTGTAGCATGGTTTTTGTTTTTTTTTGAGACAAAGTCTCACTTTGTCACCCTCAGTAGAGTGCTGTGATATCACAGCTCACAGCAATCTCAAACTCTTGGTGCTCAAGTGATTCTCTTGCTTCAGCCTCCCAAGTAGCTGGAACTACAGGTGCCAGCCACAATGCCCGGCTATTTTTAGACACTACAGTCTTGCTCTGGCTCAGGCTGGTCTTGAACTCCCAAGCTCAGTTAATACACCGGCCTTGGCCTCCCAGAGTGCTAGGATAACAGACGTGAGCCACCACGCCCAGCCTGTAGCATGGTTTTTGTTTTCATTTTGATTTCTTTTGCATATCATCTTTTCGGCCCCACTAGAATGTAAACTCCATGAAGACAGGAGTTTTTGTCTCTGTTGTCCACTAATGTATCCCCAGGGTCAGGAATAATGTTTGGCATACAAGAGATCTATAAAATTTGATTAAGTGGGGCAGCGCCTGTGGCTCAATGGGTAGGACGCAGGCCCCATATACAGAGGGTGGTGGGTTGGAGTCTGGCCCCCGCCAAACTGCAACAAAAAAATAGCGGGCCTTGTGGCGGGCGCCTGTAGTCCCAGCTCCTCGGAAGGCCGAGGCAAGAGAATCGCCTAAGCCCAGGAGTTGGAGGTTGCTGTGAGCTGTGACGCCATAGCACTCAACCACAGGCAACAAAGTGAGACTCTGTCTCTAAAAAACAAAAAAAAATTTTTTTGATTGAATGGTGTGAAATGAGACAGATCTAATCGTTTTAGTGTAGCCTTTTACCCCTGTCTCCATTACATAGGAAGCTCTCATCTCACTCATCTCTGAAACTCCACAGCGTTGCTCACACAGGACTTTGCATTTTGGAACGAATTAATATATAGACTCTTTTTTGAGACAGTCTTGCTGGGTGGAGTGCCCTGGTGTCGAAGCTCACAGTGACCTCAAACTCATGGGCTCAGGCAATCCTCTTCCCTCAGCCTCCCTGGTAGCTGGGACTACAGGTGTCCACCACAAGGCCAGCTTGGTTTTCTGTTTTTAGAAGAGAAGGGGTCTCGCTCTTGCTTGGGCTGGTCTCAAACTGCTGAGCTCAAGCAACCCACACACCTGGCCTCCCAGAGTTCCAGGATTACAGGTGTAAGCTGACGCGCCTAGTCTTCAATTTTTAAATATTGAATTACCGTAAGTGGACAGTATTTGGGGGGCGTATGTGGCGATTTTTCTCTTCAGTTTCTACGTGACATGATGACCCGGCCAGTTTTGGATCTTAACTTGCTTAGGTATTGAAGATACTTACACATCGCCAGTGGTCTCTAACCCATTTTTGTCTGAATAATTTTAAGGTGTCCTACACTTAGCCCCACGCATAGCCTCACTCACAATCACTTGTCCCAATTCCCCCTTTCCACTCCTTTATCGGGGCAACCCATCAAAGGCCCAGGGACCGAGATACAACCGCTCCAGCTCCCCTCTTCCCAAGAGAGATGGGGTTTTCCTTCTTCAGGGACAGATGGAAGAGATTCTCAACCTTGTCGGGTGGGGCGGTGGGAATGTAGGGGGAGGAAAAAAGTGTTGCCAGAATTTTAGGCCTCAGTCCTGCAGCCCATCCCGGAGGCAGCTGGGAGCAGGATGGCGGGGTAAGTCAAGAGACCTATTGGCAAGCGGGGAAAGATGGGCACAAGGGGCGGAGGCGGAGTGCGTGAGCCCCGCCCCTTCTCGCGGGGCCCCTTCCCCTCTTTGAGAAGTATGGGGGCGGGGTTTGTTTACTCCTTGCACGCACCGCCGACCCGGCCAATCCATGGAGAGCTACGCCTTACGTCACGCATCCCTAGGTCCAATCGGTATGCACCGTGCTGCTCCGCCGCCAAAGCTCGCGCGGGGGAAGCGGGGCTGTAGCTGGGCCCGGTGAGGGCGGACGAAGTCTGCAGCTATCTCAGCTACGCAGCCGCCGCCGCCGCCCGGCACGCTGGGCGCGCCCTGACCCTTCCTCTTTGGGTAGGCTCGAGGGTGCGCGCACAGTCGGCGTCCCGGGGCTTCGAACTCCGGGGCCTCTACGCGGCAGGCCGCAGCTCCCTGGCTGTGAGTCCGCCGGGACCTGGCCGCCGCCAAGTGCGGTAGCCCCAGAAGCGGCGGCGCCCGAGACGCGCTCCAGGCTCTGCCCGACAACCTTGCGTGGCCGCCTGGTCCTCTGCAGCCGAACGGCGGTAAGGTCCTGGGCGAGGGCGCGGGCCCGTGTGCCAAGGGCCTTTGGCGCTTTCCTGGGCAGGTTTCTCTCCCTGCGCATAGGTGTTCCTCTGTGACCCTGAGTCCCATCTGTTTAGTCCCGCGGGTTCCCAGGCCTGGCTGAGTAACCCGTGAGTGTCTGGGTGAGAGTCGGAAGTTGGAGAAAGTCACCCCCTGCACACGTACACACATCGCGAATTGGGGGAGGTAACGTCCCTGAGTCACGTCTCGTGGAAGAGGGGAAGAGGGCTACTTTTTTACTTTCTCATTCTTTTCAGAAAAGGATGGCTTCTTAATATGGTTTTCTAACTTTTCTTCCTCATTTCATGACCCACATGCCTCTGTCTGTCTCTACCAGGTGTATTTTTGTTGTTGTTGCTTTTGGGTTTTTGTAGTTGTAAAGCCTGTTTGCTTGGAAGGAACCTCCATGTAAGGGAACTTTTTTCTAAAGTAGAGGATCACTCTTGGGCCTAGACTCCTTTGAGAAATTCTGGAAAGATCCCTCTTCACAGAGAAGTGTGAAGGTTTCGTAGGACCTCACTGAAATCCTGTGATTGAAATCATAGGATTTCAGTGATTGAGAGACAGTACAATGAAATGGATGAGTGCTCAGCCCCGGTGCCAGCCTGTGCTAGCTTCCGTTGTATGGTCTCAGTTTTTTCATCTGTAAAATAGCATTACCTACCTATTCGGGTATTGCGGGAGTAGATGGACTGATTTATGAAAGGGACTTGTAACAAAAACTCTCTAGGTATTAAGTGTCCTGCATGAGAGAGGGATTCTTATTATTGACTACTACGGGTGCTGGCCTAGAAGAGTACCCTGTATTGTTGTTTCCCTTTTTCTGTTGAAACAGTTGTCAGGTTTATTCTTTATACATAGTCATTGCTGAAGCTCTTTTTGAGCCCTTGCATACTTTTCTTTTCCTCACTCTGTCTCAGAGGGCACAGACTCCCTGCCCCACTTACTTGCGCTCTTTTAGTAAGTCTACAGTAGTTCTTTCTTCCTCCTCTCCCCTAAATCTTAGTTTTGTGTCCTTTCATTTGACTTCCACAGCTTCATTTTTTCTGGGCCACTTGTTTTCTTTTCTCTTAATGGATTGAAATCATCTTTCCCTAATAAATATAGTTGGAGTTATTAAACTGTTCTCTCTATGGCATGATCATGATCCGCCTCTGCTCAGAATTAAATACAAAATAGTTTAATTGATCTTTCATTGCATCTTGCTTCTCCATTTTATTGGTCAGCTTGTACGTTAGCCAAACTTTTATCACTATCATATAACTATAATTAATCTTTAAGGGCAGTGTTCATTCTCAAATAACTCTAGGAGAAAAAACCAAATGCCTAGACCCCAGATTCTATCACACTTGTGTACTGGCTTTAGATGTGTTTGTTATTTATTAGAACATCTTGTGCCTGGAACTCGCCTAGTCTAAGGGCAGATGTGATGCCTGTAGTGTTGTTCTGGCAGTGCAGTTGCAGTTTCAGCAGTGTGGCATTTATATTTGTTATTAATAATAAAAGCCCAAGACTTATTAAACTTTTACTTTCCAGTTCTCTTCATTTCTAGATGTTAAATTAAGAAGAAACTGGCCAGGTGAGGTGGCTCATGCCTGTAATCCTAGTACTTTGGGAAGCCAAGGCAGGAGGATTGCTTCAGGCCCAGGAATTTGAGATCAACCTGGGCAGTAGTAAGACCCTGCCTCTTCAAAAAGAAATCTACCCGTCTCAGTCCCCCAGAGTGCTGGGATTATAGGTTTTATGTTCTCCCAATTCTTAACGTCATGCTTTCCCAATTTGTTAATAGAATATTTTTTGGTAGGACTTTATATTTATTCTATTAAATTTTATTTTGTTAGATTGCTTCCAGCCTGTTGACATTTGGTCATCTAATAAATGTCAGATTTATGTGTTTGATAAACTATAAGTTTGACAATGCTGGCATTCATGCAAATCTTAAATTAAAATTTTGAGTAGATAGGCAGGGTGCTTACTCCTGTGATCTTAGAGCTTTGGGAGGCCAAAGTGGGGGAGGATTGCTTCAGCACTGGAGTTTGAGACCAGCCTGGGCAACATAGTGAGACCTCAACTTTACAAAAAATGAAAAAAATTAGCCATGCATGGTGGCATGCACATGCAGTCCAGCTGTTTGGGAGGCACCTGTAGTCCTAGTTACTCGAAAGGTTAAGATATGGGATTGCTTGAGGCTGCAGTGTGCTATGATTGTGCATTTGCACACTACCTAGGATCATAGAGTGAGACCTGTCTCTAAAAAAGTATAATAATAGGCTCGGCGCCGCCAGCCACATACACCTAAGGTGGTGGATTCGAATCCCCAGCCCAGGCCCGCCAACAACAATGATGGCTGCAACCAAAAAATGGCCAGGCGTTATGGCGGGCACCTGTGGTCCCAGCTACTTGGGAGACGGAGGCAGGAGACTTGCTTGAGCCCAGGAGTTGGAGGTTGCTGTGAGCAGTGAAGCCATGGCACTCTACCCAGGGGAATAGCTTGAGGCTCCGTCTCAAAAAAAAAAAAAGTATAATAATAAGTAAATAAATAAAATGTTGACTTGGCAGTGCTAAGAGCACAGCTTTTGCCCTGCTAATGCCCTCACGGGGTGATAAGAAATTTATTAATTCTTTGGTTCAAGTTGGTCAGCTAGTTAGAAATTCAGCAAATTTATCGTCATCTACTTAAAATATTTCCAAGTTTACACAACAAATATACAAGGAACTTGGACAGTTGCCTCACTAGAACTGAGGTTTTGGGTTTTTTTTTTTGAGACAGAGTCTCAATTTGTTGCCCTTTGTAAAGTAGAACTAAGATTTTATAGACCTTATTTTTTTTTAACCCTATCTGTTTAATACTGTCAGGAAAAGAGCTTTAATCTGTCATTACTTGTCCTTTAGGAAACTTTTTACTGCTTTCCAGTAGCGTATGTTGATTACTACTTTTTCTTTTCTTTTTTCCAGGAAAGGATTGTTTTAAATTCAAGTAAAAATATGGAATACTTCATGAATTGACATGTCATCTCTGTGTAGGAACCATGCTAATAGGATTCCATTTCTCGCTCTCTTACACACAGACACACACCGTTTTCTTTATTCATTTATCTCTTGGACACCAAGATTGATTCCATGCCTTGCCTATTGTTAATAGCACTGCAGTAACATGGGGGTTCAGTATAGTAATTTCCTTTCCTTTGTATACATTTCCATTAGTGGGATTGCTGGATCATATGGTAGTTCTATTTGTAAATATTGAGGAAATTAGCTTCTTTTTTTTTTTTTTGAGACAGAGTCTCACTATGTCACCCTGGGTAGAGTGCCATAACATCACAACTCAAAGCAATCTCAAACTCTTGAGCTGAAGCAATTGTCTTGCCTCAGCCTCCCAAGTAGCTGGGCCTACAGGTGCCCATGACAATGCTTGGCTGTTTCTTGTTGTTGTTGCAGTTGTCATTGTTGTGTAGCAGGCCTGGGCTGGGTTTGAACCTACCAGCCCCAGTGTATGTGGCCGGCGCTCTACCCACTGAGCTATGGGTGCCGCCCTAGCCCTTGTTTTTGATTGATCATCCTTTCACTAATGTCACTTTGCTATAATTTAAAAAACAACGCATTCTTTGTAATGTTTTATGTGCTATAGTAAGTTCAGCTGTATTTTAGTTAATTGGTTAAATCATGATGATGAGCTATGTGACTACTATACTGACTGGCTTATTGTAAATAGAATTAGATATGTACTTAGATAAGAGGTATACTATTAAACTAACTTCTTTGTAACATAAATACTTAATTATAAGGCCTATATATCCTTTGGTACATATTTTATGTCTTTTTGACTTGTTAAAAAATTAAATATAGGCTCGGCGCCTGTGGCTCAAGCGGCTGGGGCGCCAGCCACATACACCTGAGATGGCGGGTTCGAATCCCCAGCCTGGACCCGCCAAACAACAATGACGGCTGCAACCAAAAAATGGCCGGGCGTTGTGGCGGGCGCCTGTGGTCCCAGCTACTTGGGGGTCTGAGGCAAGAGACTCGCTTGAGCCCAGGAGTTGGAGGTTGCTGTGAGCGTGATGGCATGGCACTCTACCCAGGGGGATAGCTTGAGGCTCCGTCTCAAAAAAAAAAAATTAAATATATATTTATGTATGCTAAAAGGAAATATGGATATTATGAAGTGCCATAAAATCTTAAAGTTGTGATGAAAGAAGAGAAAAAAGTGAATAGTGTTCCCATAAGTAGGCTTACCCTTATTCTTATGGGCTGTTTATCTAACACAGAATCTAATATTTTCTTAAGAAGAAGACAGGAAATCAACAGGGAAGGATGAGAAAAGAAGTTGTGCTTTCTAGACTCTTTTGGGCCTAGGGTCTCAGGGCTGCCTTTCTGACTTCTTTCTTTAATATCTGACTGCCTTCCAGGCTGGGTGTGGTGGCTCACACGTGTCACCCTAGCGCTCTGGGAGGCAGAGGCTAGGATGATCGTTTGAGCTCAGGATTTTAAGACCAGCCTGAGCAGGAGTGAGACCCTCCTTTCTACCAAAAATAGAGAAGAAAATTAGCCAAGCATGATGGCACAGGCCTCTAGTTCTAGCTACTTGGGAGGCTGAGGCAGGAGGGTCACTTGAGCCCAGGAGTTTGAGGTTGATGGGAGCTGTGATGATGCCATTGCACTCTACCCACGGTGACAGAGCAAGACCCTATTTCCAAAGAACAGTAACACCATCACCACCAACAAAAACCCACTGAAATATTTGACTGCTTTCAACTTTTTAATTTTCTAAAAGTCTTCCTTATAGTTTTAGTCCTACACACCAAAGGAAAAACCATGTTAAGAAAACACTTTCTGTTGAAAAATGACAGATTAAAAAATGCACATATAATAACTATGCAGCTTGATGAATTTTCTGTAAACACATCTGTGTAACCACATCCTAGATCCAGAAACAGCTTGACTAGCACCCCGGCACCACTTTCCCTTCATGATCCTCTTCCCCAAGGGAACTACACTGACTTCTGACAGCATGGATTGGTAAAATCACCTTTAACCATATCTTTTAGTTCTTGTGATGGTTATAAATCTAAGTTATCTAATTATTGATCTATTTCTTGTTAAAAACCATCTTACTTTGAACTAATTTTAGACTTACCAAGAAAGTTGCAAAAGAAGTACCAAGAGTTCAGTTGTCTCCTTCATTCCTTTTCCCCTCACTGTATTACATAACTGTATAGCTATGAAGAGTAATCGGATAGTATTAATATCAGTTTAATATCACATTATTCACCATACTACAGACCTTATTCGAATTTCACTGTTTTTTCCACTGATGACATTTTCCTGTTCTGGGATGCTATCCAGGATCTGCACTCCATTTAGTTGTTATTTCTCCTTCGTCTCCTCTCTCTCTCTCTTTAACAGCCTTCAGTTTTTCCTTGTCTTTCATGACCTTGACACTTTTGAAGAGTACTGATCAACTGTTTTCCAGAATGTCCCTCTATTTGGCTTTGTCCAGGGTTTTTTCATGACTGGAATGAATGAGGGTATGCATTTCTAATAAAAAGATCAAACAATGATACTGTGTTTGTCACAGGGCGTTACATCAAAGAGTTCATCATGTTGATGTATTTTATCATTAGTGGTGTTTACTTTGATCATTTGGTTAAGATGATGTCAGTTTTTACATTTAGAGTCCTAATCCTTTTGGAGTGTATTCTTATATGTAATGTGGAATATGGATCTAATTTTATCATTTTCCAAATGTCTACTCAGCACCATTTATTTATTAGAAAACTCATCTTTTCAATTGATACAGAAAAAAAAACCTGACAAAATTTGATACCCTTTTACAATAAGACTCAACAAACTTGGAATAGAAGGAAGCTGCTACAACATAGCCAGTTTATGAAACAAGATACTCAGTGGAGAAAGCCTGAAAGTTCTCACTCTGACATCAGGAAAACAACAAGAATATCTGCTTTCACCACCACCACCCCCCCTTTTTTTTAAGACAGAGGCCAGTGGTGTCATTGTAGCTCACTGTAACCTCAGACTCCTGACCTCTCAAGCTAGCCTCCTGCTTCAGCCTCCTGGAGTGCTAGAGTTATAGGCATGAGCTACTACCCCTGGCCTGCTTTCAGAAACCACTTTTGTTTAGCATAGTATTGGAAGTCCTAACAAGAGAGTAGTTCATCAAGAAAAAGAAATAAAGGGTATCCAAACTGGAAAGCAAGAAGTAAAATTATCTTATCTCTGTAGATGACATGATCTTATATGAAGAAAACCTATTACAACTGATATATTCAGTGAAGTTGCAGAATACAAAATCAACGCACAGACATCAATTTCACTTTTTTTTTTTTTTTGAGACAGAGTCTTATTCTGTTGCCACAGGCTAGAGTGCAGTGGCATCAGCCTAGCTCAAAGCAACCTCAGACTCTTGGGTCCAAGCAATCCTCCTGTCTTAGCTTCCCAACTAGGCACAACTACAGGTGCCCCCCACAACACCTGGCTAATTTTTCTATTTCTCATAGAGACAGGGTCTCTCTCTTGCTTAGGCTGATCTTGAAGTCTTAAGCTCAAGGGATCTCTCTTCTGTTGCCTCCCAGAGTGCTTGAATTACAGGCATGAGCCACCATGTCCAACCTCAGTTTCACTCCTATATACTATCAATGAACAATCTGACAAGGAAATTAAGAAAACAATTCCATTTATGGTAACATTATAAAAAACAAATAAGCCAGGTATGATGACTCATCCCTGTAATCCTAGCGCTCTGGGAAGCCGAGGTTGGGGGATCACCTTAAGGCCAGGATTTCCAGACTAGCCTGAGCAAAACAGGGAGACCCCCATCTCTACAAAAAATAGAAAACTTATCCAGGTATGATAATGTTTGTTTATAGTCCTAGCTACTCTAAAGGCTGAGAGGAGGATCGGTTGAGCCCAGGAGTTTAAGGTTTTAGTGAGCTATGGATGATGATGCCCAATAAGAGAGCAAGACCCTATCTCAAAACTTTAAAAAAAAAAAAAGGACAGAGTACTTCTGAATAAACAATGAAGAAGATGAGAGGCTAGCACACTGAAAACTACAAAATATTGCTGAAGAAATTAAAGAAGACATAAATAAATGGAAAGGCATCCTGATCCCATTTTCATAGGTTGGAGGACTTAATTAACAGGATTAGAATGTCAGTACTACCCAAAGCCATGTTTAGATTCAATGCCATCCCTATCAGAATCCCGGTGACTATTTGTAGAAATAGAAAAAACATCATTCTAAAATTCATACGCAATCTCAAGGGACCCTGAATAGCTAAAACAGTCTTGAAAAAGAGCAAAGTTGGAGGTCTTTTTTTTTTTTTTTTTTGAGACAGAGCCTCAAGCTGTCCCTCTGGGTAGAGTGCCATGGCATCACAGCTCACAGCAACTTCCAAATCCTGGGCTCAAGTGAGTCTCCTGCCTCAGCCTCCCAAGTAGCTGGGACCATAGGTGCCCACCACAATACCTGGCTGTTTTTTTTTGGTTGCAGCCATCATTGTTTGGTGGGATTCGAACCCACCACCTTAGGTGTATGTGGCTGGTGCCTTAGCCACTTGAGCCACAGGCGCCGAGTCAAAAGTTGGAGGTCTTAACACTTTCCGGTTTCAAAGCTTGTGACAGTCACCTTAAGCATGCTGAGTGCTATGGGCTGAGTAGGGGCTGCAGGACAGTGGGAATGCAGATGAAAAAGTGCTGACCACTGGGGCCCTGCTCATTTTGTTGGCTCTGATCTGCTATTGTACCAGGGGTCTAATCAGGCCTGTGTCTGCCTCCTTCCTGACTTGGCCAGAGAATTCATCTAAACAGCTGTCCTACAGCAGCTCCCCATGCCAGGTGGCCAGATAGCAGTTCCAGACCAGAGTGTTGTCTCCCAGGATATGGATGCTGCAGCCAAGTTCATTGGTGCTGGAACAGCCACAGTTGGTGTGGCTGGTTCAGGAGCTGGCATTGGAACAGTGTTTGGCTGTTTGATCACTGGCTGTGCCAGGATCCTGTTTCACAGAAGCAGTTCTTCTGTGCCATTCTGGGCTCTGCCCTGTCGGAGGCCATGGACTCTTCTGTTTAACAATTGCCTTTCTCATCCTCTGTGCATATGAGACTCTCATGGGGGTCACCTATGCATCCCTGCTGCTACCACTTTATACTGTTCCTTATGCTGGAATATGATGTACTTTACCATGAAACAGTATTTCTCTAAAAAACACCCCCCCAAAAGCTTATTACAAAGCTGCAGGAATCAAAATGCTATTGTACTGCCGTAAAGCTAAATGTATAATAGAGACCTCAGAAAGAATTTCTCACAAATATGGCAAGTGACTTTTGACAAGGGTACCAAAATTATTAAATGGGGTAGGGACAATGGTTTCAGTCAGTGGTGTTGGGAAATCTGGATATCCATATACAAAAGAATAGGACTGGACCTTTACCTTATACAACCTATAAAAATTAACTCAAAATAATTTAAGACTTAAATATAAGACCTACAACTGCAGAACTCTTAGAAGAAAACACAAGGAAAGGCTCGGCGCCTATAGCTCAACCGGCTAAGGCGCCAGCCACATACACCTAAGGTGGCGGGTTCGAATCCCCAGCCCGGACCCGCCAAACAACAATGACGGCTGCAACCAAAAAATAGCCGGGCGTTGTGGCGGGCGC
>CAUYTI010008070.1:0-45354 GCA_963575145.1 Galago senegalensis
TTAAATTTTCCATGCATAGAAACTTTAATTTGATCAAAGGAGAAAAGTGAGTTTAGCTTTTAACCTGGATTATTCTGCCAACTAAATGTTATAATTTAATAATTTGGAATTTTGGAACTGACACTTTATTTTTTGAGAGAGAGCCTCAAGCTGTCACCCTGGGTAGAGTGCTGTGGCATCACAGCTCACAGCAACCTCCAACTCCTGGGCTCAAGCGAGTCTCCTGCCTCAGCCTCCCAAGTAGCTGGGACCACAGGTACCCACCACAATGCCCGGCTATTTTTTTGGTTGTAGCAGTCATTGTTGTTTGGTGGGCTGGGCTGGATTCAAACCCACCACCTTAGGTGTATGTGGCTGGCGCCTTAGCCACTTGAGCCACAGGCGCCAAGCCAGAAACTGACACTTTCAATAGTTAGTTACTCTTACAACATCAAGCTTCCTGGTACCTTTAAAAAAAATGCACATAATTCTTCTTCCCTGAGGGTGCTCTTAAAGCCCTTACAGAACTGAGACCAAGTCTTTGAGCAAAGCAGAAACTCAGCGTTTGTGTGCTGAATTGAATGCTCTTACCTCCAAACAGGCTTGAGAAAGAAAAATTCTTGGTGTCCTATCCTAAGAAACAGAAAGTAATTCTGCTAATAACATGGATGTAGGGTTAATACCCTTTGCCAGAGACTATACTCAGGAATGGCAAGGAAACACTGGTGTTGTGCCAAGTTCTGATTTAATTCCATTTGCAGTCAGAGGGGTCTTTGTTCATTTTAAGATTAAAAGGAATTTTATGAAGAGTGTCATGGAGATTGTGCTTACTTTTAATTTGGAAACTGTCATTTCTATTCAGCTGTTATTCTGAATCTTTGTAACAGTGAGAAACATTAAAAAATGTTTCATAGAAGGTGAGAATAAGAGCCAAAGCTATGGCAGACTAAGACTCTGATTTGCAGCAAAAATGTGATTCCTTTGGAAATCTCTTCTAACACTCTAGTATGTTTTCTTAATTCCCTCCAGTGAATCAAATAATTTTGAAAGTATAGATAGACTGAGCCATTTAAGCATTTAAAAATAGTAACTATACTTTGGGTATCCAGCTCATCATTACTGTGATACTGCTTGAGAATGTAAGATCGAAAAGGATTTTTTTTAAAAGGCAAATTTTATCCAGTTGCATTAGGTCCTAAGACTGGGGAGCTAAATAACCTATTTTCAGAGCTCTTCAGAGTGATTACAGGACATTTGTTGCAGAGTAGCCTTGACCAGTAATCATTTTTTTTCTCATTTGCTTTTTGCTCTGCACTTTCCTGTCATTATAATTGACGCTTTCTCACCTATGTCTATTGTTAATAAAATAGCTCCTTTCTTTTGTGAAGGGGAAAAGTGGATTCCTGATGATGTACAAATATTCACTCACATGCTGTCTGCTGCTGACAAAATGACCCAGCAAAGCTAGACATCCAAGGTATGAGGATCTATGCTGCCCACGTCAATGTACAGATATACAACTGTCATCCATTGTCACATAGGAAATGACCTCTTTAATGAAATAATGTCATACCTACATGTAACACCTAATGGATCAATTGCTATGATTAGAATAAAAATAATTCTGAGTGAGACTAGTTGATTAACTTCATATGTGAAATCCATTCTCTGTTGTTGGTGGACAAACCAGTAGAGGAAAGAATTAAAGTCAAAAGGGTACAAAGTGCCATAGTAGGTCACTGACGTGGTTAATTTTATGAAAACAAGGATTTAGTGGTAGAATGATCTCAATACTTTGTAAAATGGAAAAAATTGACTATGAAAATGTTTTGCATTGCAAGAATTTTTTTTGTCATCTTGTGGCCAAAGAATGGTCTTTCTTTCTTTCTTTTTTTTTTTTTTTTGAGACAGAGCCTCAAGCTGTCCCCCTGGGTAGAGTGCTGTGGCATCACAGCTCACAGCAACCTCCAACTCCTGGGCTCAAGCGAGTCTCCTGCCTCAGCCTCCCAAGTAGCTGGGACAACAGGTGCCCGCCACAACACCCAGATATTTTTTGGTTGCAGCTGTCATTATTGTTTGGTGGGCCCAGGCTGGATTTAAACCCACCACCTTAGGTGTATGTGCCTGGCACCTTAGCCACCTGAGCCACAGGCACCAGGCCAAAAGGGTCTTTCTTAAAGATAAGAGTTATATGTTTTTTTTTTTTCAAGAAGACAAATATTCCAAATTTCCTGACCTTTTCTCTATACTAAAACATATTAAAAATCTATTAAAAATAAGTTTATTTTGAGAATCAGTTAGAGAGCAGTGACTTTAAGATACCATATCTGAAGGTTGGTAGTTGTAGGTTGACCAGGAAGAAGTTGGGCATTTCTGGAAGTCTTTCCTATTTCCATCTTTTCCTCATCCAGGGATCAAGCAAGTGTTGCTGTTGTCAATTTAGGAGCTTCATTGATGTCAATGTAAAGAAGGTTGAATAGTGACCCCCCTCCAAAAGATTAGTCTATCCAGTACCTGTAAATGTGCCCTTTTTTGGAAAATAGGCCTTTGCAGATTTAATTAAGAGATCTGGCTTTACCAAGTAGTTCCTAAATCAAATGACACGTGGCCACATAAGAGACAGAAGAGAAGATAGAAAACATACTCAGAAGGAGGCCGTGTGAAGGACAAAGGCAGAGACTGGAGTTAAGCAGCTGCAAACTAAGGGATGCCAAACATTGCCAATAGATACCGCTATCTAGTGGGGAGGCCTTTAACAGGTTTCTCCCCTAGGGCCTCCACAGAAAGCCAAGCCTGCAAACACCTTGATTTCATGAACTCTGGCCTCCAAAAGTATAAGAGAATAAATTTCTGCTGTTCTAAACCATCAAAAAGAAAAAAGAAAAGCTTATTCTGTTTTTTCAAGGTAAAAATGGTATTTTGTTAGTGAGAGAGAAAGTACCATATCTGCTTTTCAAAAGAACTCTTGCTATGAAAAGAACATCTTGAAAATGGATGTTTGGTAATATCGCTATTATTATATGATTTTGTTGTTGAAAATGATGTCTCACCCATAAAAGTCTTGATAGTTCTACATTTTAAAAAACAGAATTTTCTAACTGGTATAGAGATTTCCAGAAAAGAAAGTCAATGGGTTTGATTAGTTTATGAAAAGTGACTGGACATGAGAAAGTAGAAATTTGTGAACCTGATATCAGCAGAAATCTTTGCATAGTTGGTAGTTGGGATTAAAAAATCATAATGTTGAAAATCTGGCCAGTGACATATCTTTTATTCCATTTGGACCTATTTGTTACCATGAATTAAGTTGTTAGTTGTGCAGCTATTAAAACCAACTATTGGAATAAATGTGAACTTTTGCATAATAGAATTGAATGTAGTCTTTTAAAATAATGAATAATAGAAAATTAAAATATTAAGGGGCAGAGCAAGGTAGTGGACTAGACATCTCCTTGCCAGCTACTCATGGTAAGACATGAGGGGAAAGTGGACTTCAGCCACTGCTGGCTGGGGAATCTGCACAGAAACATCACTCTAGGGGCACAGTGAAGCAGGCACCGGAGCACAGGAGCCCACAAGGAGGTCTGGAGCTAAAGAATACTGAGGCAGAAAGCAGATGCTTGGTATGGGCAGTGGCTGGCCAATTGGCTAGGTGTGCCATGGAGGTCTGGGGATGGGAAAGGACTGTCCTGTAGTATTTTGATTTTTGACTGGGCTGCTCATTGAAGCAGCTAGTAGACTGGAACAGCATCCTATGACTAGGGTTGAATGCTAGGTGAGGTGGTTCTCCCATTGGCTTGGTGGCTGACAACGGGGTGTCACCACTGTGGGAAGACTGAGCCTGCGGGAGGAACAGTCCACAGGGTCCTAGTGTATAGCCAGCTCTGGTGTGCCTGCTGAGCTCCAGTGGCCATTGTTGGGGTAAGCTGAGTGGCCCCTGCAGCCCCTAGGAGGGATGCTTTGTGGTCAGGGGACACTGTCAGATGGGCCTATATCTGAAAAACAGAAAGAGAGCATATCAACAGCCTAATGAATCTTCTTATGGAAATGGAAAAGGAAGAGTAATCCAATCCCAAACCTAACAGAAGAAAAGAAATAACTAAATTAAATCAGAAATAAATGAAATTGAGAACAAAAGAATCATTCAGAAAATCAATGAAATAAAAAGTCGGCAAAACTGCAGTGTATGTATACCAGGGAGTACTCTTCAGCTGTAAGAAAAGATGGTGACTTTACATTTTTTGTATTAACTTGGAGTTGAAACACACTCTAAGTATCATAATAATGGAAAAGCAAGTATCCAATGTATTCAATTTTATTATGAAGCCAATAGACAATCTAATACACACCTTCATAGAAATTAAAACTTAATTCTATTCAAGTTGGAGGGAGGAGGGCGGGGGGAGGAGGGGGAGGAATTCGTGTGCTCCCTCTTAAAGGGTACAGGCAGGGTGTATGGCACACTTTTGGGGTGTGGGACACAACTACAAGAGGGACTCTACCTAACAAATTCAAAAATTGTGATTTATTTGTACTTGCACAATAACCTGAAAAAAATTAGTTTTGTAAAAATAATTTTTGTTATGAGGAACACAAAGATTTTACATAGGTCAGAAACTAAAAACCTTGAAAATATTTTTACTCATATTTAAACAATATTTAATTATAGTCATATAGTTTACAAATATACTATATATGTTATAAATACAATTTATAGATAAAAACTTATCTATTGAAAGTACATAGTTCAACTTTTTTTACTGATAGGGATGTGTAATGAAAAGTTAAGAGATCACTACACAGTATTAAGGGATGTTCTTTTTCATATTACATGGCTGGGTACTTTCTGGACAGCCCTCATATATATTTGCTATACATATGTATATGTACAGAGGGAACCAAAAAATGTATATACATTTTAAGAAAGGAAAAATCTATATTGCAACACTCAGTATATACAGATAATGTTTGTTATCTTATATATCTTGTATTTCTTACAATTGCAGAAGTCAAACATGACTTGAGTATTACAATTTTAATACAGTTTTTCCCTTTCTTAAATTGTGTATCATTTTTTTGTACACTCTGTTTGTTAATTCTAAATTCCCATGAAACAGAAAATGATTGGTTTAGTTGCATCAGTGATCCTCTCTGATCAATCAGTTGTGTGCCAGGGTAAGGGTTGCACAATGTAGGTATCCTCAATGTCTGAGTGTTCATTATCTTAGTCCCAACAATTATATGGTTTCATAGGGAAGCAAAATTTATCACCGCATGAAAGTAATCACCCATGAACTTGTAAAATTTTTCTTCTTTCAAGTCGCCCCTCCCATTGTAATGTTATCACCTGTGTCTCTTCACCTGTGAATATATTTTCCAATTTCATCAATGGATGTTGTAACTTCGAATAATATAAATTCAAACTCAACATAAATGGGTTGCAAAGGGAATTGTCTGTCTTGCAAATATTTCATGAAGTTGAAGAAAATGATGTTACAGCATGGCTCAAATTATATGTAGATGAGGCCAGGGAAAGTCAGATAAGTTAATGACTGTAGAAGAGAAAGCCAGTAAGGATTATGACATGACAGTCTTCAAAGCAAATGATTTGAATGTCAAAGGATATCAATATTGATAAATTAGTAATCCCTTGGATATTCTAGCGGAAGGGATATTCTTTATGATCGTAGTGCAGAAATCAAATATGAAGGATATTTAAGGATACCATTATGCCCTCTTCATTTCCTCTTTGTTGGAAAAGTAATGCCTTCCCCCAATATAAATATTGCAGTTGTTTAAAGGCTCAGTACATTGTTCTGCCAATTATAATCTAATTATAAAAGATAAAAAAATTATTTTCTTAAATTTTAATTTCATTTACTATAAATAGAGTCCTAATCAAATATTTTTTCTCAGCTATTTAATATGGGATTTTGTTCCCTAGTTGAGGATCTGATGCTTGACTTATGAAGGAGGTCACCACTAGTATATGCACCCAGGCCTTGGCACCTCCTTTGACTGACCGCTGGTCATTTGTCTCTTTAAACCAGAGCCAGCTTGAACCTTAACTCTTCAGAGTCTTTCAGGTGTCTGGTTTGTTGATGTAATAGGTTAATTTGAGGGGCGGTGCCTGTGGCTCAGTGAGTAGGGCGCCTGCCCCATATACCAACGGTGGTGGGTTCAAACCCAGCCCTGGCCAAACTGCAACAAAAAATAGCTGGGTGTTGTGGTGGGCACCTGTGGTCCCAGCTACTCAGGAGGCTGAGATAAGAGAATCATCTAAGCCCAAGAGCTGGAGGTTGCTGTGAGCTGTGACACCACAGCACTCTAGTGAGGGTGACAAAATGAGACTATCTCTTAAAAAAAATTAATTTGAGTCAAGTTGTGTAGAAATATGATAGCTTAAAAGATTACTCTTTCCTGCAAATGCCTTTATTTGAACAGCAGTTCTCAGCGCCTAAAACCAAGAAGGGAAATAGGAGACATTCATGAGTTTTAAGGGAGGCCTTTTCTGGCACCTGCCACTTGTACGCAACCTATGATTTTTATAGAAGGCTGACTGACTACTCTGCTATCAGTTTGTCTCTGCACCATCAACTCTAATACCTGTATGTTCCTGGGGTGGATCTTTGAACACCCATCCCCAAATTGACATTTTGGCTATAATTATTCCACATAGTAGGAATAGCAGATAGATCTCATCTCACATGCCAGCTCTGACTGCCTAGGGAACTGCAAAGAGAATATTTCTGGGACCACACCTGGTTCAGCAGGAAAGATTATATTGACTGATTATTGAAGTCTGTCAGGGTCACTGAAAGTGGGGTGGTAGACTGGATGCCACATTCTTTCTATCTGTGTCCTGTATTGTGCCATGCAGTATTTCTGCACTATATTGGGGAAGTCATTTGTTTCCACTTATCTCTTGTGTTCTCAGGAATCCCAACAGGTACCAGGATGCACCTATTAATATGCCTGTGACCGCACAATCAAGATTAGGAGAACCAGCGAGGTGTACGCAGACTGGCACCTTATTTCTACTGACTCAGCTAAATACAAGTGACTTCATTAAAGGGCTTCCATTAGGGAGCACCAAGGTATGAAATTGTCAAGCACCATGCTCTGGATACAAAGAATATTTCAGATTTCTTCATTTATCTTTTAAAATATGCCCAGAGTAGACATTTCTGCATAGCTCAAGCTTAGGGAAGATATTATCATTTTTTTCCCCTGTCACTTCTAACACTATGTGCTTTTATACTTTCTGTAATGTCAGAGAAATTTGAGCAGGTTTCAGAGTTAGGAGCTTCAGGGATGATTTTGTTAGAAAAAATCCCAGGGGGAAACAGCGAGGGCTAAAGACCCTTATTTTAGCCAATACACACAAGAACATTAGGGAGTAAAGTTGTTTGCTATGATTTTGCTGGGTCTGGTTAACTTCACCCCTGAGCCCCAACAGGCCCCAAGGAAGGAGATGTGCCTCATCAATGTGTAATCTTTAAAAAGCCTGTGTCCTCCTGGGACAGTCTCAGATCACTGTTGTGGTTAAAATGATACTGTCCAATTTTCAAAAGTAACTTCCAACGATATCAGACATTTAGTTGCCTTTCTTGAACTCTGCAAGAGTTCAGCAACACATTTTTATCTTTTCCTTTGTCCTCCATCCATTTCCTTCACATTCAAGCTGCTTTCTGATCTCCCTCACCCCAGCTTCCCACCAACAAAATCCTTCATGCTCCCACTAGTTCTAACCCCTATGCATCCCATCATTCTCCCACTTCCAGTCCTTCTGCTTTAACTGGTCCCAAAGGGCTTATTTATCAAAGCAAGACCATCCATGGTTGGTGGTAGGGTGAGGAGGGTTGAGATTGAATTCTCTGAAGCCTGGGAGGAGGAGAAAGACTGAGAACTAACATATGTGAACTGTTTTCTCTGTTACCATGTAAATATCATGTGCCTCCCTTAAAGATTCACTTTCAGGTCATCCTATCCTGGACTGTGCAGCAGTCACTGAGAGGAGGAGGATGGGATGGCAGCTCTTACACTGGAGACTCTGCAGGTTTCCTCCACTCTACACCTGGGTCTGCCTCTGGGATGCTGTGCTCCTCCTGGAGATCTGTCTGGGCTGAGAGTTGTTGCTTTGGGTCCCTGTCAATCTGTTCCTGGGATATGTTTATCATGGCCTCTTTCCACTGGCATCAGTGGATGTCCTCTCTAGATGGCATCTTTTGGGATGGCTGTCTTTCTCTTCCACTTCTCTTATGTCCTCTTCTGGAATAGGTTTTGAGTTTACACATTCAGTTGGTAACTTTGATCCAAAGTCTATTTTATTACAGTCTGAGGAAATAGGGGTACCAGTACACACTGGTGGGTACATTATAGCTCCACCGCCTAACTAAAGAGCCCATCATGGTTACAGCCCATGTTTGGTTTCAACCCCAGAGCCCTCTTAGAGTCCAACCCTGGCTTCTCTCCAGACCTGCACCCTAATGGTGTGTAGCCTCTCCATTGGATTTTAATGTTTCCACACCTACTTCATCCCTAGCTTCTTGCTTAAGTCTTCCTTCTATTAGTTTTCTCTTAGAGGGATTTATCTTTGCTTGCTGCCCCTTGAACTCCAAAATTAATTTAATCTTCCTTCCTTCTGAACCAGAATTTCATCTTTAGTTCCTTTGTGGTGGCCAAATATGATACCTGGGTTTCCAGTCTTGGTCTTCATGATTGAAAGAATGAATCCAAGGACCACAGGTCAATGATAAGACAGGATTCATTTACAGAAATAAAGAATACAAAAAATGCCAAAGCTCCTGGCAGAGAGGACCCAGGTCTGGGAACAAGCTCTCTTGCTCCCTGCCTCTGTCTTTAGGCTCTTTGCTTAGCGATATATATATCGCTATATATATATTGCGCTCTCTCTCTCTCTCTCTCTCTCTCTATATATATATATATATATATATATATTCCCAAGGGGTTACATTAGGGTGTGGGTCCTCTTAAAGAGACATTCAGCCTTAACATTTAGCAGTAGGGTGCTGGCGCTCAGTTGTTACATTTAGGGCCTGGGTCCTTTAAAGTGACACTCAGCCCTACATTTAGCAGCAGAGGCTGAAACTCTCAGGCCTTGGAAACTTACATAAAATTTACCAGCCCTAGAAAAGGTGGGTTTCCCCCTTCAGCCAGAAGTGCAGGAGGAAGGAGACACCAAGGCACCAGTGTCTCTCCTCACCCCCCCCCCCCCAATAGTTGTCCAACCCCTCTGGCTCCTGGAGCTTGCTAGGGCTCCCCCTGCCTACCCTCTAGCCTGCTGGTTCCTTTGTTGGCTGCCCCTGCACCAACACTGCCCCAGCTAAGGCAGCAGGTTCTGGCACCACCTGTCCTGCATCCCTCCTTCCCTCTCCCCGCCCCCTTCCTTCCTTCTTTCCCTCAAATCATTTCTTTGTTGTACATATGTACATGGAAGTCAAAGATACATGCTCACTGTAGAAATTGGGAAAATACAAAAAAGCAAAAAGAAAAACCATCCACAATTCCTACAGCCCTAGAAATAACCACAGTTAAAGTCTGGTAAATTTCCTTTATTTTTACATAATTGAAAATATACCATATATAATTTAGATTTGTATTCTGATTCCCCAGCCTTTTCTTCTGACCTCATCTGTACCAACTTTTAGCAAAGTCATAAGAGTCATATAAAACCAATCCCAAGACAAAAATGAATCTCTGCCAGTGATGCAGAAATCCTTTTTTAGATCATGAATTTACAGGAGAATTTTTAAAATAAAATAATAACATACATGTGAAGACTGAATGAAGCTTATTTTGTTTGGCAGGATCACTTCTAGAGTTAAAGGAAACTGCATTGTTATGATTCATGTGTGCACGTGTGTATGGCCTTGCTGTCTCTCTCTTGCTGTCTTGCTGTCTCTCTGTCTGTCTCTCTCTGTCTCAGGATCAGGTGCTGAACTCCTGGATGCTCTGCAGCCTGATTCACACACTACATTTTAGCTCCCTTTTATTAGACAGTTACTTTTTCCTTACCTTGTCTATCCATATTTCACAACCTTTTTGGATATACTTGGTTTCTGATTGATTAAAGGCATTGTTACATTGTTAAAGTCACTCCCTAATGCCTGACTTTAAATTGGATTAAAGGTAACGATGAACACATAATTGCCTCTTAGTCCACTTCCTGCCGTATTTGGAATCCTAGTTTCCACCCTTCCCCAGCTTTAGCTCAATTGCTTATTCCTGAGAGCCTTCAGCCTCCATAAATTGCTAGGAAACAAGGTCTGAGCACCTGAAGAGTTTCCTGTTATTCTCTTGTACAATGACAGTAAGGAGATTTGATAAAAGCTGAATGAATTTTTAGCCTAGGATGTTCTGTTCTTAAGCTATAATTGCTGTTTTTCCTTTAACTCTAGAAGTAATCCTGCCAAACAAAAGGAACTTTAGTCTTCATATGTGTATTATTATTTTATCAAAAAGTTTTCCTTTAAAATTGTAAAAAGGATTTCTGCATCACTAAAGCTGATTTTATTTTGTCTTGGGATTGGTTCTGTATGGCTCTCAGAGGGGGAAGAATCACTCTGAAGGTGAACCTTCTGTGATGCATTTATTCCATAAATTGAGGCACATGAGTAAATATCACAAAAGACCATAAAATACCCAGTTTAAAAATAATTAAAAAATTGAAAAATGTTAAATCAACTCAGTTTTCAAAACATAATGCCTACTGATGTGTATTTTGATGTCTAAAATTTAATATCACTGAGGGTAGCATAAGAGAATAAGAATTGAATGGTATTTTGGAGGAATAGATTTGGGTTAGATATCACAAACTTTGAATGATTGAGAGACACCAGTATCTGTGGTCATTGTTGGGAGAAGGCTTATGTTGGGATCTGTAACAAGAGAGTATTGTCTCTTGAATCACCCTTTAAGGAATCAACCCCATGGTTCAAGAATACTTCTTTTTAATTGGTCATATTCCCTGTAGATAACTAATCTTGGTTTCAAGTATTTTAATCTGAATGAGAGTTGTTTTTATGAGACTAACAGAAAATAAATATAGTTTCATGAGCTACCTTTTTCTTGCTGTCATGTACTCTCCAGGGAGGTAAATTACTTCTCCTTATTTTTTTTTTTTTTTTTTGAGACAGAGCCTCAAGCTGTCCCCCTGGGTAGTGTGCCATGGCATTACAGCTCACAGCAACCTCCAACTCCTGGGCTCAAGCGAGTCTCTTGCCTCAGCCTCCCAAGTAGCTGGGACCACAGGCGCCGGCCCGGCTATTTTTGGTTGCAGCTGTCATTGTTGTTTGGAGGATCTGGGCTGGGTATTCAAACCCGCCATCTTAGGTGTACGTTGCTGGTGCCTTAGCCGGTTGAGCTATAGGCGCCGAGCCACTTCTCCTTATTTTAATGGACAGAGCAAATTCAGTACACTGGAGAGCTATAGGGTACTTATTGTCTGTTATGTGTGTTTTTTTCTTTTGCTCCACAGCTGCATCTTGAAGTGACTGATGGATCTATGCTGGAGGTACCTCTTAATCATGGGGTTCCCACAGCAAAAATGCATGAGCTAGAGAATCAGGTGGAAAGGATGGAATGAACCTTGGCTGTACTGATTCCTTATTTTATTGCTGTTCCAGGTGGTGCTGGTCCATATGGCTGTGACTGCGCCTATTGTCTGTATTACAATTGGAAAGATGCAAGCTGCTTTGGAAACCAGACCACTGCACTACGGGGAGTGGGTGAGGAAGCACAGTCTCTCTTCAGCAGGTTAGAAGGTGAGTATAAACTCTGTGAGGGCAGGGCCCAGGTGGGACTTGTTCCTTGCATAGCACAGGCTCCCGTTAAGTACTGCTGAATTTCTAAAGGTAGTTTATTGCTCCATGGCCACACTTGTCACTTTCCTGAAGGGCCGTGGCTGAGTCTCTACATAGAAGCTCCAGATATCTGTGCATTAGAGCTTGTGGAGTTTTGCCGGGACAACAAGAGATGGAGCTCTGCAGCCCTGGCTGTGTTCTATAGCAGGACAGATTTTGGGAGTACAGATAGGGAAGTCTGCAGACAGCATTGGGGAAGTCAGAGTCTAGAACCAAGCTTATTTAAACATTAATCTGAAAGGTTGGAACAAAAAGGGAAACTCAGATATGAGGCACAGAGATGGAACAAATGGACTTGGAGAATGGGGCAGGAGGTAGTCCTGGACAGACAGACTCCTGAAATGCTTGATGGAGATAGAGGGTTTTGGGAAGCAAATTCATCCTCACCCAGGATGCTGAACCTCTGAGAACATGGGGTACTTTTAGGTAAAAGCTTTTTCTGTACACTTTTTACAATTATTTATTTATTTATTTATTTTTGAGACAGAGTCTTGCTCTGTTGCCTGGGCTAGAGTGCAGTAGCATCATCATAGCTCACTGCAACCTCAAACTCCGGGGCTCAAGCCATTTTTCTGCCTCAGCTTTCTGAGTGGCTGAGATGATAGGTGCACATCTATTTAACTATATATTAATAATTAGTGGCTAATTTTTCTAATTTTTGTAGAGATAGGGTTTCATTGTGTTGTTCAGGCTGATCTCAAACTCCTGGTCTAGAGTGATCCTCCTGCCTTGGCCTTACAAAGTGCTAGAATTACCTGTGTGAGCCACCGCACCTGGCCTGGACACATCTTTTTATTTTTTATTTTTTGGAGAGACAGAGTCTCACTTTGGCACCCTTGGTAGAATGCCATGGTGTCTCATAGCTCATAGCAACCTCCAACTCTTGGACCTAAGCAATTCTCTTGCCTCAGCCTCCCGAGTAGCTGGGACCACAGGTGCCTGCCACAATGCCCGGCTATTTTTTTGTTGCAATTTGGATGGGGCTGGGTTCAAACCTGCCACCCTCGGTATATGGGGCCCACGCCCTACCCACTGAGCCACAGGTGCCACCCTGCACACATTTACTTAATTTTTTTTTCTTCAGACAGAGCCTCAAGCTATCACCCTGGGTAGAGTGCTGTGGCATCACAGCTCACAGTAACCTCAAACTCCTGGGCTTAAGCGATTCTCTTGCCTCAGCCTCCTGAGTAGTTGGGATTACAGGCATCCACCACAACGCCCGAGGTTGCTGTGAGCTGTGTGACACCATGGCACTCTACCGAGGGCAACAAAATGACACTCTGTCTCTCCCTTTTTTGGTTGTAGTTGTCATTGTTTGGCAGGCCCAGATCAGACTCGAACCCACCAGCTGTGGTATGTGTGGCTGAAGCCTTAGCCGCTTGAGCTATGCACATGTGTGCTCTCATGTCCCCTATCCCACCCTTTTCAAGAGTTTGCTTTATTTCTTGCCTCAGGCAGAGGGACTCAGGAAATCCTCCTGGAACCCAAGTAAGATTCAGGTTTTCATTTTTCCAGCAGACAAGCAAGTTCTAGAATTGGCTGTGGCTTCAGTAGAGACCATTAATATTGTTGCCTTAATAACCCAGCTCCCCAGGATTCCCCAAAGGCCTGGGATTGAAGCCAAGTCATAGGCTCAGCCCTCCCAGAAGTAGGTTTGTCATTATCACCAGCCCTCAGAATTCACAACTGAGCCCACAGCCTTCCCCTCGGTGGAGAAGTCACCGATTGTTAAGACTTCATACCAGATGGTCTCACTTTAGGCTTGCTGAAGGAAGCACTGACAGACCTATTGAGCCTTTGAAGAATTGGCCATTTTGACACCAATTATATCAATAGAATACAAGAAGTTTAACAGGATTAACAACAATCTATGTCTAGATTCAAAATGGTTTTTAATCTATAATATTTTTAGGATCCTGTCATGAACCCCAAGGCTCCTTGAGGCAATTAAAACCACGCCCCTGGCAATGTGGCCAACTTTAGTGGCTCTTGTCAGAGTTTTTTAAGAGCATTTTCTTATCATTTCTGGAAAAGATGAGGTTTGATGGGTATGGAGCGAGGAAGCTTCTGGTGCTCCCTTTATGGGGCATGCTGGTGGTATTGTGGCAGGGCCAAAGTGCTTTCCAGCAATATCGTTGTCTCCCCCCAAAATGGGGCTCTAGCCAAACTCAGCAACTAGAAGAACCTGTAGAACTATGGAGCCATAGAGAGTAATTTTACTAAAACATATCTCAGCCGGTATGGAGAAATTTAGCTCATGAAGGCTCAGGACCATTTTGAACTTTCTGTAGGTTCTTCTGGAGGCTTTGTTACTTAGACCAAACATTAAAATGCACCTATGTCTTGAATTAAATGTAAAATTTTCCATAAAAGTCTTAAAGGGATTTTTATAGTTTTGCCATTAAAATTGTCAATGAATGATTGATTATTCAATTTACATTTGGTTATATCTCCTAATCAACTTTTCTGCCTACTCAGGAATTCTTGCAAAACAAAAGAATCTAATCCATAAATGTTTTCATCTGTAATGAATATTTTTATGAATAATAATTTTAACAATAGAGTTGACATAATGTTCCATTTTCAGGAGTTAATTAAATGGCTATGAATTTCAATTTTGCTATGTCTAGTTTAGAGCCAATTCATTTCATTTTTTCTATATGGCTCTGGAAAGCTGGTGGCCGCCAAGCCTCTTGTGCCTAACAGAATATCTCTGAGGGAATTTGGCAGTGATGTTTAGCTCAGGAATAAAAGATTTAAAGGGTGCAGAATTGCTGTTTTCAGACATTGGAAAGTCTGTTTGTCAGAGAAGGATAAGACCAATCTTATGGTCCTCCATGGGACTGAAGCAGATAACTCTCCAGAGCAACACATCAAAGAGGCTGTCGTAGGGGGCATGTGACCTAGAAGTGTTCAGTGGGAGCTGGAAGAGTCTTTATAGAGGGTGGGAGTTGGGGAAGCCAAGGATTGAGAGTCAGAAGATCAAGTTCTTGTTCTAATCATTACAATCTGTGTGACTTTGACCATGTTAGTCAATCTCTTTGCATTTCCCTTTCATCATCACACAGGGTTGCTGGAGATCTAGGTGGGATCCTTTCTAACTTAGTCAAGTTGAAAAGTTCTAGACCAGTGATTTTTTTTTTTTAAATTTATTGTTGGGGATTCATTGAGGGTACAAGAAACCAGGATTCACTGATTTCATTTGTTAGGTAAAGTCCCTCTTACAATCATGTCTTGCCCCCCAAAGGTGTGGCACACACCTAGACCCCACCCCCTCCCACCTTCCCTCTCTTTGCTATTCCTTTCCCCACCACTCCCTCCTTCTTCCTGTCTCTGTTCTTCCCTTCCCCTACCCCCACCATGTCATTAATTGTTCTCATATCAAAATTGAGTACATAGGATTCATGCTTCTCCCATTCTTGTGATGCTTTACTAAGAATAATGTGTTCCACTTCCATCCAGGTTAATACAAAGACTGTAAAGTCTCCATTTTTTTTAATGGCAGAATAGTATTCCATGGTATACATATACCTCAGCTTGTTAATCTAGACCAGTGATTTTTAACAGTGTGCTGTGAGAGGATCTTAGGTGTGCCAGGTGTGCTGTGATAATTTTTAAAGATCATTAATTAAATTACTTTGAAAAGAAGTTCAAAGAACCATAAGTATATTCTTTTCTTTATACTTTATTTTTGATCAGCATAATTTAAGAGTGTCACCAAAGTTTAACTGTAACTTCAAGTGTGAGATAATAAAGGTCGAAAAACACTGTTCTGTAAAAATGTTAGAGTTACATCTCTAATCCTAAGGATGGTTATTGAGTACCTAATAGTAACAGGATGACAGGAAATCTGCAAAATGAGTCATTTAAAATTCATTAGTGCTGCTGAAATAATCTTCAGAGCATAAATGACTCCTAGTAAAAGTACAAAGAAAACTTAAAATGTACTGGAGAGCCCAGTGCTGTCTGCATTTACTGAGTCAACACTCTAAAAATATAACATAATATGGCCTTTGAGCTACAAAAATGAAAGACTAGAATTAATGGGGTTAGAGCTGAAAGGGATGCTGGACAGAGTTCCAAAGTCTTGTCTTATACACAGGAAAATAACATGTCAAGTAAATGAGTGACTCACAGAATGATTTCTATTTATTTATACTCTGCCATGTTTTATAAATTAATTCAAGTGGGTTATAAGAATAGATAGAATAAAATAGGAAAATCTAAAATAAAAATGAAGCTGTGATCATGGAAAATAAGTTAAAGATAATAATTCCATGTGAAAGGGGGAAGCAGAGTTCCAGTGACAATATATAGGCCATAATATTTCTATTGAATTATTAAAAATGAGCAATTCATTTGACTGGGAACTTCTTGGTAGCCAAAGCAAAATTGGAAATCTAACTAGTGATGGATCTAGTATTGAAACCCAGTCCTAGTCCAGTTTGCTTTTTGTTCAATTTAAAAAATTTGATTTTCATTGAATATACTTCTTCTGGTCTTAAAAAAAAATATATATTTTTTTGTTATAGTGTTCTTTTTCTTTCTCTCTATTGGTTCTCTCTGTGGGGATGGTCTTTATGAGGGGAGTGAGAGCTGCTTTATGTACCCAGCAAAATTCAGGCAATGTTCATTTCCTTAAATAAATGCCTGGGCGAGGACTGCCTTTCTAATCTGCTTGGTCTCTGTCATCTTCATCTTAACAATTCTGGTTAAGATTTAATCAACATCTGAGGCCGAATTTTCCTTAGTTATTTGTTCCGTATGTCTACTGTCCTCTGCTAGGATCTGACATTTTCTCAGAGTTCTCTGTTGTCAAGTGTCTTTGAAATTATGTAATCTATCCCCATTACTTTACAAAAGAGGAAACTGAGGGTTGGTGACTTGTTAAATGATTTACCCAGGGCCACCCAGCAGCACCTGACCTTTACTAGGTGCCTATATATGTTTCATTTAATTCTTTTTTTTTTTAATTGTTGGGGATTCATTGAGGGTATAAGAAACCAGGTTACACTGATTGCATTTGTTATAATCATGTCTTGCCCCCCCAAGGTGTGGCACATACCAAGACCGTATCCCCCCACCTTATTCCCTCTCTCTGCTCTTCCTTTCTCCACCGCTCCCTCCTTCTTCCTCTCTCTGCTCTCCCCTTCCCCCACCGCCACCCTGTCACTAATTATCATTAATTGTCCTCATATCAAAATTGAGTACAAAGGATTCATGCTTCTACCATTCTTGTGATGCTTTACTAAGAATAATGTGTTCCACTTCCATCCAGATTAATATAAAGGCTGTAAAGTCTCCTTTTTTAATGGTGGAATAGTATTCCATGGTATACATATACTACAGGTGGTTAATCCATTCCTGGGTTGGTGGGCATTTAGGCTGTTTCCATATTTTGGCAATTGTAAATTGAGCTGCAATGAACAGTCTAATGCAAGCGTCCTTATGATAAAAGGATTTTTTTCCTTCTGGGTAGATGCCCAGTAATAGGATTGCAGGATCAAATGGGAGGTCTAGATTGAGTTCTTTGAGGCTTCTCCATACTGCCTTCCAAAAAGGTTGTATTAGTTTGCAGTCCCACCAGCAGTGTAAAAGTGTTCCCTTCTCCACATATCCATGCCAGCATCTGCAGTTTTGAGATTTTGTGATGTGGGCCATTCTCGGTGGGGTAGATGACATCTCAGTGTGGTTTTGATTTGCATTTCCTCTAATAATTAAGGATGATGAGCATTTTTTTATATGTTTGTTAGCCATTCATCTGTCTTCTTTAGAGAAGGTTCTATTCATGTTTCTTGCCCATTGATATATAGGATTGTTGGCTTTTTTCATATGTATTAATTTGAGTTCTCTATAGATCCTAGTTATCAAGCTCTTGTCTGATTCAAAATATGCAAATATCCTTTCCCATTGTGTAGGTTGCCTATTTGCTTTGGTTGTTGTCTCCTTAGCTGTACAGAAGCTTTTCAGTTTGATTAAGTCCCATTTGTTTATTTTTGTTGTTGTTGCAATTGCCAGGGCAGTCTTCTTCATGAAGTCTTTCCCCAGGCCAGTATCTTCCAGTGTTTTTCCTATGCTTTCTTTGAGGATTTTTATTGTTTCATGCCTTACATTTAAGTCCTTTATCCATCTTGAATCAATTTTTGTGAGTGGAGGAAGGTGTGGATCCAGTTTCAGTCTTTTCCATGTGGATCTCCAGTTTTCCCAGCACCATTTATCGAATAGGGAGTCTTTCCCCCAAGGTATCTTCTTATTTGGTTTATCAAAGATTGGGTGGTTGTAAGATGTTAGCTTCATTTCCTGGTTTTCTATTGGATTCCAAATGTCTATGTCTCTATTTTTGTGCCAGTACCATGCTGTCTTGACTACTATGGCTTTGTAGTACAGCCTAAAATCTGGTGTGCTGATGCCCCCAGCTTTGTTTGTGTTATTAAGAACTTCCTTAGCTATACAGGTTTTTTTCTGGTTCCATACAAAACACAGAATATTTTTTTCCAAATCTTAAAAGTACGATCTTGGTATTTTAATAGGGATGGCATTGAATCTGTAGATTGCTTTGGGAAGTATAGACATTTTAACAATGTTGATTCTTCCCAGCCATGAGCATGGTATGTTCTTCCATTTGTTAATAGCCTCTGCTATTTCCTTTCTTAGGATTTCATAGCTTTATTTATAGAGGTCCTTCACCTTCTTTGTTAGGTATATTCCTACGGGTTTCATTTTCTTTGAAGCTATGGTGAAAGGAGTTGTGTCCTTATATGCCTCTCATCTTGACTGTTATTGGTGTATACAAAGGCAACTGACTTGTGGACATTGATTTTATATCCTGAGACATTACCGTATTTTTTAATGACTTCCAGGAGTCTTGTGGTTGATTCTTTGGGGTTCTCTCAGTATAAGATCATATCGTCAGCAAAGAGGAAGAGTTTGACCTCCTCTGTTCCCATTTGGATGCCCTTTATTTCCTTGTCTTGCCTAATTGTATTGGCTAGAACTTCCAGCACTATGTTGAATAGAATGGTGACAGAGGACAACCTTGTCTGGTTCTAGTTCTAAGAGGAAAAATATCTTAGTTGTAATTCGATTTTTGGTCTTCTGGATATATACCTAATAAAGGAATTGCAGTATCAAATGGCAGGTCTATTTTTAGTTCTCCAGATGTCTTTCCAAAAGGAGCAAATCAATTTGCATTCCCAACAGCAGTGTAGAAGTGTTCCCTTTTCTCCACATCCACACCAACATCTCTGGTTTTGGGATTTTGTGATATGGGCTAATCTTACTGGGGTTAGGTGGTACCTCAAAGTAGTTTAGATTTGCATTTCTCTGATGATTAAGGATGGAGAGCATTTTTTCATATATCTGTAGGCCATGCATCTGTCTTCTTTAGAGAAATTTCTATTCAAGTTCCTTGCCCACCCTGAGATGGGATCACTTGTTTTTTTCTTGCTAATATGTTTGAGATCTCTGTGGATTCTTGTTATTAACCCTTTGTTGGAGACATAACCAGCAAATATCTTCTCCCATTCTGAGGGCTGTCTACCCACTTTATTTACTGTGTTCTTGGCTGTGCAGAAACTTTTTAGTTTGCTCAGGTCCGAAAAGTGTATTTTTGACATTGCTTCAATTGCCCAAGGGGTCCTCCTCGTAAAATTTTTGCCCAAGCCAATTTCTTCAAGTGTTTTCCCTATACTTTCTTCTAGTATTTTCATAGTTTCATGTCTTCAATTTAAATCTTTAGTCCAATGAGAGTCTATCTTAGTTAATGGTGAAAGGTATGGGTCTAGTTTCAGTCTTCTATAGGATGCCATCCAGTTAGCCCAGCACCATTTGTTAAATAGGGAATCTTTTCCCCACTCAATATTTTCAATTGGCTTGTCAAAGATCAGATAACGGTAGGTAGCTGGATTCATCTGTTGGCTCTGTATTCTGTTCCATACATCTACCTGTCTGTTTTTGTGCCAGTACCATGCTGTTTTGATCACTATTGATTTATAGTATAGTCTGAGATCTGGTAACATAATTCCTCCTACTTTGTTTTTATTCCTGAGTAATGTCTTTGCTATTCAAGGTTTTTACCATATAAAATGAAATATTATTTTTTTCTAGATCTTTAAAGTATGACAGTGGAGCTTCAATGGGGATTGCATTAAAATTATATATTGCTTTGGGTAGTGTTGACATTTTAACAATATTGATTCTTCACAGCCATGAGCATGGTATATTTTTCCATTTGTTAACATTTTTAGCTATTTCTTTTCTTAGCGTTTCATAGTTCTCTTTATAAAGATTTTTCGTGTCCTTTGTTAGGTAAACTCCCAAATATTTCATCTTCTTTGGTACTACTGTGAATGGGATAGAGTCCTTGACTGTTTTTTCAGCTTGGCTGCTGTTGGTATATACAAATGCTACAGATTTATGAGTATTGATTTTGTATCCTGAGACGCTGTTGTATTCCTTGATTATGTCTAAGAGTTTAGTAGTAGAATCCCTGGTATCTTCCAGATATACAATCATATCATCTGCGAAGGGTGAAAGTTTAATCTCTTCTGATCCTATATGGATACCTTTAATTGCTTTTTCTTTCCTGATTGCGATGGCTACAACTTCCATTACAATGTTAAAGAGCAATGGAGACAATGGGCAACCTTGCTTCATTCCTGATCTGAGTGGAAATGATTTCAACTTAACTCCATTCAATACAATATTGGCTGTGGGTTTGCTGTAGATGGCCTCTATCAGTTTAAGAAATGTCCCTTCTATACCAATTTTCTTAAGTGTTCTGATCATGAAGTGATGCTGGTTATTATCAAACGCTTTTTCTGCATCAATTGAGAGAATCATATGGTCTTTGTTTATTAATTTATGTGATGAATTACATTTATAGATTTACATATGTTGAACCATCCTTGAGATCCTGGGATAGAACCTACTTGGTTGTGGTGTATAATTTGTTTGATGTGTTGCTGAATTCTGTTTGTTAGGATTTTGTTGAATATTTTTGCATCAATATTCATTAGTGATACTGGTCTATAATTTTCTTTTCTTGTTGGGTCTTTTCCTGGTTTGGGGATCAAGGTGATGTTAGCTTCATAGAATGTATTGGGTAGTATTCCATCTTTTTCTATGTTTTAGAAAAGGTTGAGTAGTGTAGGTACTAGTTCCTCTTTAAAGGTTTGGTAGAATTCTGATGTGAAGCCATCTGGTCCTGGGCTTTTCTTTTTAGGGAGATTTTGTATAGTTGATGCTATTTCAGAGCTTGATATAGGCCTGTTCAACATTTCCACTGCATTCTGGCTAAGTCTTCAGAGATGATGGGCTTCCAAGTATTGGTCAGTTTCCTTCAGATTGTCAGATTTCTGGAAATAAAGTTTCTTGTAATATTCATTAAGGATTTTTTGAATTTCTAAAAGGTCTGTTGTTATTTCATCTTTGCCGTTTCTGATTGATGAGATTAGAGACTTTATTCTTTTTTTCTTGGTTAGGTTGGCCAAAGGTTTATTGATTTTGTTGATTTTTTTCAAAAAACTAAGTTTTTTAAAAATGATAGCTGTATATAGTAATGCAAACATGGGGTACAGTGTAGTGTTTTCATATATAATTTGAAATATTTTCATCTAACTGGTTAACATAGACTTTGTGTCATTTACTTAGTTATTGTGTTAAAACATTTATACTCTAATTCTATAAAAGTTCACTTGTCCTCTTGTTAGACAGACCATATAGGTGAACTTTCCAGTCACCCTCCCACCACCCATCCACCCTCCTTCCTTTCCCTCCCCCACCCCCTCCCCAAATTCTTAGGCTAGAATTAGGTTGTAGCTTTCATCTGAGATCTATAAATTGGTTTCATAATAGGGCTGTGTACATTAGATACCTTTTCTTCCATTCTTGGGATACTTTGCTAGGAAGAACATTTTCCAGTTCCATCCATGTAAACATGAAGGAGGTAAAGTTTCCATCTTTCTTTAGGGCTGCATAGTATTCCATGGTGTATATATACCAAAGTTTATTGATTTAACAAATGGTGGTGGACGAACTGCCTGGCGACCTGTAGAAAACTGAAACTGGATCCACACCTTTCACCATTAACTAAGATAGATTCTCACTGGATTAAGGACTTAAACTTAAGACATGAAACCATAAAAATACTAGAAGAAAGTGCAGGGAAAACACTTGAAGAAATCAGCCTGGGCGAATTTTTTATGTGACGGACTCCACAGGCAATTGAAGCAACATCAAAAATACACTATTGAGACCTGATCAAACTAAAGAGCTTCTGCACAGCTAAGAACACAGTAAGTAAAGTATGAAGACAGCCCTCAGAGTGGGGGAAAATATTTGCAGGCTATGTCTCTGACAAAGGTTTAATAACCAGAATCCATAGAGAACTCAAATGCATTAGCAAAAAAAAAACAAAAACAATAACAAAAAAGTGATCCCATCGCAGGGTAGGCAAAGGACTTGAAGAGAAATTTCACCAAAGAAGATAGGCACATGACCTATATATATATGAAAAAATGCTCACCATCCTTAATCATCAGAGAAATGCAAATCAAAACTATGTTAAGATATCACCTAACTCCAGTAAGATTAGCCCATATCACAAAATTCCAAAACCAGAGTTGCTGGCGTGGAGTGGAGAAAAGGGAGCACTTCTACACTGCTGGTGGGAATGCAAACTAATACGTTCCTTTTGGAAAGACATCTGGAGAACACTTAGAGAACTAAAAATTGACTTGCATTCAATCCTACAATTCCTTCATTAGGTATATACTGCGAAGATCAAAAATCACATTGCAATAGATATATTTGTATCAGAATGTTTATTGCAGCCCATTTCATAATTGCCAGGTCATGGAAGAAGCCCAAGTGCCCATTGATCCACAAATGGATCAATAAACTGTGGTCTATGTACACTATGGAATACTATGCAGCCATAAAGAAAGATAGAGACTTTACCTCCTTCATGTTTACATGGATGGAACTAGAAAATGTTCTTCTTAGCAAAGTATCGCAAGAATGGAAGAAAAATTATCCAATGTATACAGCCCTATTATGAAACTAATTTATAGTTCTCAAATGAATGCTACAACCTAATTCTAGCCCAAGAATATGGGGAGGGGGTGGGGGAGGGAAAGGGAGAAGGGCAGATGGGTGGTGGGAGGGTGACTGGAAAGATCACCTATATGGTCTGTCTAACAAGGGTACAAGTGAACTTTTCTAGAACTAGAGTATAAATGTTTTAACATGATAACCAAATAAATGACACAAACTCTATGTTAACCAGTTTGATGAAAATATTTCAAATTGTATATGAAAACACTACACTGTACCCCATGTTTGCATTAATATATACAGCTATCATTTAATAAAAAAATATTTTCACTTCAACTTTTTTCTTTAATTCATGCTATCTTGGTATATATGTTTACACATTTTAATTTTAACTAATTTGTGTCTTTATATATTTAAAGAGCAGTACTTGAGGAAATATATGATTTCCTTGCTTTTTTCCAATCTAGAAATCTATGTCTTTTAGTAGAGATGTAAGACTTGTTATATTTAATATGATTATTAATATAGTTGTATTTAAATCTATCTCACTATGTTTTCCATATATCATTTGTTCTTTTCCCTCTCTTTTTCATGCTTATTTTTAATCAATTTTGTATAATACCGTTTTCATCTCTACTGTTAGTTTGTCAGTATTATCTGTAACATGTTGTTATGTTATTTATTTTAGGGTACTTAGTATAAATCTTTAACTCAGAGGTCAGGGAACTGTGGTCTCCAGACAAAATTTTCTCTTTGGCTTGCCTTTGAAATTACACTTTTATGGGAACACAGCCAAACCCATTTGTTTAAATATTATGTGTGAATTCTTTCATACTTCAATGGCAGCATACTTGCAGGATTATTTTTACTGGATGGCAGACATTAATTTTTTTGCATGTCTTGCATTTGTTTCTTAAAAAAATACTTTTGTTTTCCTATAAATAGTATTCAGATTTGTTCTGGAATGCAGTTACTTTCCATCAAAACACTTTGCTAATTTGGGGTCTTGCTTTTAAGTTTTGTCATGAGACCAGAGCAGTATTTAGTTTAGAGTTAGTTTTTCCCGGCATTGAAACATGACACTTCTTGGTATTCTAGTGTTCTCTCATTGAGTTATAAGACTTTTTACTCTTACTTTTGGGGATAGGAGCTCTGCTGGTCTTTTATGAGCTCAGTGGGTTCTTTCTTTGTAATCCTGTACAATTTTTCTTTTCCTGAGCTTAGGTAATTTCCTTAGATCCATGACTAGCAACAATTTTTTTTATTATTAGATGGGGGACATTATGAAATTTACCTTGTTAACGTGATGGATATTTTTGTATTTCTATAAATATTACTGAGCTTTGTTCTGGGATATAGAATGAATTTGCTCCTTTCAGGTCTTACCTTTGGATTTTATTAGACTTGGCCAGGCAACTTTTAGGTAAGGCTTAATTTTGCTCCCCTACTGAGGCAAAACCTTTCTGATTATCTGATGCCCTGTGAATTATGAGATTTTCTGTTCTGGTTGGAGTTTATAGGAAATATTACTAGCCCAGTGTGAATTCCATGCATTGGTTCTTTTCCTCATTCAGGGCCTCACTCACATGTGCTGAACATTTTTCTGCTGAATACTTGAGGGAGGCTGAATTACATATCAAGGGTTTTCTCTGTTTAATCTGCTTTTCTCTTATACTAGATCCTGTGAATTCTATCCTCCTTCTCTTCCCACAAACTCAGTTCTGACTCATCAACTCAGGAAGCCTTCCAGGATCTATCTGACTTAATCCTCCCTGTACTCTTTCTAGGTAGTAAGCTAAGGGAATTGTAGGGCATACAAGTTTTGTTCCCCATCACTCAGTATTCACTCTCCTTTGTTGCCTGATGTCCAGGGTCTTGATATGGTCATTTCATATATTTTGTCATGTGTTTCTGACGTTTCAGGCTGGAGATTAAATATTCCCACGTCTAATTTATTTTTTTCTTACGTGGTAGTCTGAGAGTAGCATTTTAATTGGGTGATAGTGGTTCAATATCATACTTCCAGAATTTACAAATGTTGAGTGTAGGAGAGCTAATATTAATTACAAGAGCTCTGAAAACTTGCTGTAAAAAAGGAACAGTGTTTTTCTGGGATGCTAGCCAGTGCTTAAGTGGTTAATGTCTCTGGCTTATATCTGTCTGCCTCAAGTGCAGAATGTGCCATGTATGAACATAATGAGCTCTTGGTATATTATTCACTAGAAAAGAATTCGGTATGTAGTTGAATCTGTTTAGGACCCCTTTCCAAGGAGAGTCTTTAAAAGAACTTGTTAAAAGCTGATTCCAAGGCATAGAAGGATAACTGTATACCAAGGCTCCAATATTTATGATTTCTTGTGTTAGATTATGGAAGTATCACATACATGTTTGAGAAATTCTTACTTGTAGTCATTTCTAATTTTCTTTTAATCTCTTCAGACCTCCATTCTCAATGTGGGACTATCTAAACCCATACTAGCACAGAGATGCAGTCAGTAAGTTTTGATTCCTAAGTCTTGAATATTAGGTAAGAGCAAGCATTTTAAATGCATTTACCAAAATATAATAAATTAGTACATTCATTGAACAGGCTTTTAAAAATGATTTGATGCTTACTTCTGTAGATAGTTTATTTTAAAAAATTGTTTGTTATGATTCACTAGTATGTGCAAAAAATTGTTAAATAATCCAAAGTGAGCACTTATTTTTTATGGCTTACAAAAAGACTTGTTAAAGTACATTTTAAGTGTTTCAGAATTTTCTAATTTATGTCATTTATATTTGAAAGAAAAGGTACATCCTTAAATTTTTCTAACAATTTACAGACAGAAAAACACCCAAATACACATATACACACAAAACTTTTACACAGTTTTAGCTTTGCTAATATCAATAAAATACAGTGGGGTGAATGGCTGATTTTTGCAAAGTTGCAATTTCTTCCAAAATTAATTATTAGAGTAAAAAAGTCCCCCAAAAAGCCACAGTAGAAATTTTTGTTTGTTTGAAATTGAGAAAATTATTTTGCAATTTATTTCAGAAAGGTAAAAAATGGAAAGAACCAAGAAAGTTTGAAAATAAAGACCACCCTTTCCTTGATCTATGTCTTATTTAAAGCATTACAAAGCTTTGATAGGCAAAACATCAGAATATTAACACAAGACTAAAAACATACTGCACAGCCCAAGAATATCCTCATATGTATGGCTTACCATACATTATTGTGATAAAGGAGGATTCACAAATTAGCGAAGAGATTGATTGTTCAGTAAATATTATTTAAGAAATTGGTTAGATATTTCAAAAAAATGATTCTAAAATGTTATATATATTATATACAAAAATAAATTTTACTTATAATGGAAATTCTGAAAAATATTTACCTTAAAAGTAAATGCAATTGAATATTTATTTGACAATTGAATGGAAATATAAATGGTATATAAATTTGACTACAGAAAATTAAGAATAACTGAATGTCAAAGCCAGTATAAAGTTGGAAAAATTTTCAACTTATATGATGGAGAACTGACATTTTCTATATTTTTATTTTTTATTCTTAGTTATAGATATATAATAATTCTGCATATTTATAGGGTGCATGTAAAATGTTGATACAAACATACAACATATAATGATCAAATCAGGTTAATTGAGATATCCATCACTTCAAGCATTTATCATTTTATTTTATGTTAGGATTATTCTATATCCATACTGACATTTTTAATATTTAGAAGACTTGTGTCAATTCACATATAGTAAGTCAATAATGGAAAACAGGTAAACATCACTGAACATTTATAACAAAAAAATAGAAATGCTACTAAACATGAACAAAAATGTTCAGCCTAAGAATCAAAATCTAAATTGAAGCAAAATGGATGCCATGTTTGTATATTGAATTTGGAAAGAATTTTTTAAGGGATGTATTCAGTGGTATTTTGGATGTGGAAAGACAAATACTTTCACAAAGTGCTGATGGGAGTGAAAATTACTGTAACCTTTTGGAAAACTAATCTGTTGTACATATTAGGAATTTTGGATTATTTATGCCTCTTGGCCCAGTATTTCCTGTTTTATTTCTTAGGAATCTATTTTGGGGAAATAATCATAAATATCAATAAAGATATATGTATGTATATTACAGAGTTATTTAAAATAGTGAAAGACTGAAAATAATCTAAATGTTCAGAAAGGAAGAGTTTAGGTAAATTATAGTAAATATATTTGATATATTTGATATTTGGTATAGCTGCTGAAAAACTGTAAATAAATTTTAAAGATAGCAGAGAGTCCTTATGATATAATATTAAGTGGGGATAAATGAGGCCACTAAATAATGTATATATACAGTAGCATGATTTCAACTATTTTAAAACATACATACACATGCATATTCTCACACCATACATGCATAAATAATTTGAATGCGGACAATAAAAGGTAAGAGAGCTTACCTCAAGGTACTGGAGTTTTGGATGATTTTCATTTTGGGGGACATTTATGTAAAATGATCAGTAAATAGGAAACCATTACAAGTAGTGGACCTAAAACTTAAAAAAAAATTATAGCAAGTGATGGAAGAGTCTTCTCGGGAAGGGGCATTCTTAGGGACAACTATCACTGAGGTCAAATTCTGGGTCTTCATCTTGCTAGTTATGTTACTTTGTGTAAGTTACTTAAACGCTCCAAATCTCTTTCTTTCTATGTAAGATATCGATAAGACTTATCTCATGGAGTTTATTGGAAGATTACAGTAACATAATGAATATCCACTGGCTGGCACATAATTTCCATGTATAAGTTTCTTATTTGCATGCATCCAAGAAGAGGTTCATGACAATGCAATAGGCTTACCATAAACTATAACCTAGGCAAAGGTTTCCTTCTTAATTTAGAGTTTTAAAATACTTTTATTTAGTATTTCCCTATGTGTTAAGCTTCAGTGAGTAGTTCAGTTGTCCTCCAAATTAAAGCTCCCAAAACTAAATTAACAATGTTTGTTTTTCTATTAATGATTCCTAAAAAGATGGAATATAGAATGTTATTTTTAACTGCTCATTCTCTTCAATTTTACTGGTAGCCTGAATCTTCATTGTGAAATGCAGTAGCCATAATTTTAAATTGGCAAGCCAGCTTTAAGATTTTATGACACATATTATTCAAATTTGAAACTTCTTAATAATCCAGAGTTTTGGCTTGGCACCTGTAGCTCATGCACCAGGGCTGGTGGGTTCAATCCTGGGCTGGGCCTGCCAAACAACAATGAAAACTACAACAACAACAAAAATAGCTGGGCAGTTTGGCAGGCACGTAATGTCCCAGCTAATTGGGAGGATGAGGTAAGAGAATTGCTTAAGCTCAAGAGTTTGAGGTTGCTATTAGCTGCTATGCCATGGCACTCTACCGAGGGCAACATAGTGAAACTTGGTCTCAAATAATAACAATAATAATCCAGAGATTTATTCAATGAAAATAATCCATTTGTAGGAAATATTATTTTTTGCCAATCTATAGCCCTTAGTAAGCCTTAAAAATTATATCTTGTCATTGAGTAGTACCCAATTCAATGTGTAAATGAACACTCACTTAAGAATATAGACATAAACCTGTAATAATAATACCTTATAGTTACCCCATAGCACTTTGTAGTTTACAACAGTCTTTCTCTACATTAATTTGATACTTGTAAAAATCTTGTTGGTAGATATAGTAGATGTTATTACTCTCAGATGTAGAAACCGAGCCTGGAAACCTAAGTGACATTTCTGATGTTACACTGCCAATTCTGATTTTAAGTCCAATACTCTTTTCACTTTATCATAGCAGATCTATTTTCAGGTACAAAAAGATTGAGGAATACAGTGCTATTAAACTTGTATACATAACTAACAGAAATGGCTTGGAGCCAGCATTACATCACAGATGAGTTTAGAATTGTATATAATATAAGGGTTACTAATATAAAACTTGTAGTGGTAATTAGATGTTTTAGGTTAATAGATCTGCTATAAGTAAAATTCTTGAGAATTGAAAGGAGACAGCAAAAGAGTGAATAGTACAAATAGTATAATTATCAATACTAAAACAAAATATTCTCTATATTTCAAATTTCCTAAGGCCATCCCTATATTATAGCAGAGTACTAAAATTTATATTCATTTTATGACACCAAGTCATTAAGGTTGAATCTTACACTGTATTTAGTGTACATGTAAGAAGGTATACAAACAACATGATATATTTCATACAAATTTATGTTAAAATGTTTAACATTGAAGAAAAGTAATCTTAAAGAAGTTAGTTCAATGTATATAGAAATATCCTTCTTTGGTATTCCCAACAATCATGCCAGTCAAATTAAAATTTACTATACTTATTTTCTTATTATTATCCTAAATTTATCTACCAATTTTTAAAGAAGTAGATTTTTAAAAATATTCAATATTGGAAGAGTGATCAAATGGCAGATCATTGTTTTTTTTAGGTTCTGTTGACAGAGGAAGATGTTAAATTTTACCTCGCAGAACTTGCTCTTGCTTTGGATCATCTGCACCAATTAGGAATTGTATACAGAGACCTGAAGCCTGAAAAGTAAAGCTATATTCTCTTTTTCTATCACTGTTGTCTGTATTTCTAGAAGTAATTTTGGCATATATGTAAGTATTTTAAATGTTATGAAAGTTCATGCACATTGAATCAGCAGTACCAAATCTTTTTGACACCAGGGACCCATTTTATAGAAGACAATTTACATGTAACTGGGTGAGGTTGTGTGGGGACAGGAGGCAGAGCTCAGGAGGTGATGCTGTGTTACCCAGTTCCTAACAGGCTATTGTCCTGCACTGGTCCATGACCTGGGAGTGGGAAACTAAAGAATTAAATGGTACTTATATGTAAAACATAATCTTTATAAGACATGCACTGATTTTCTTTTTAATTTCAGATTAATAAAACTATATATATGATTAGTGTACATCATTTGCATTTGTCAGGTAAAGTCCAATTTGTAGTTAAGTCGATCAGTCAGTAAGTGTGTTATATACCCCTGCCTTGTACCTGTTTGGTGCGAGTTTATTGAATCCCCTCTCCCCTATCTCTTGCCTCTTCTTCAATGTAATTGTATTTTTCTCTCATGTGGACCTGTAGTTCTTCATCTACTAGTTTCAAATTAATACTGAGTACGTGGGATCCTGGCTTTTTCACTCTTGAGATTCTAAGGGAAATTTTCTTCAACCTCAGTCAGCTGAATACAAAAGTTGTAAAGTCTTCATCATTTTTATGGCTGAATAGCCTAGGGAAAGATTTTATGAAAAAAAAAAAAAACTCCATTGGCAGTTGCAGCAACAAGAAAAATAAATAATTGTGACACACATTGGTTTTCAGTTAATCATTTAAAATTTTCCAAATGTACCTATTTTAAGTTTACTATGATTTGTATGTATTTTATGTAAAATTAATTTTTATTTACAGCATTTTACTTGATGAAATAGGACATATCAAGTTAACAGGTATGCTTATTTTCTTATTATACTATAGCCAATTGTTTTATATTTTTAAATGTTTTAATGTATATTTGTCTAAACTTGTTTTATTTTTTCCTCTTTCTTGATTTGATTTGCACTTTGTCTTTTTAGTGGACTAAAGTTAATCTAAATTTTAGATACTTCTAAATACAGGTATTTGATATCATGAGCTCAGGTGGTGATGCTGAAATGTCATTTCTTAATTAGGATAAATTCCTCTATTGTTTAATTTTTAATATTACAATTAGAACAATGTAATATTAAAAATTATACAATAGAGGAATTTATCCTAATTAAGAAATAATATTTAGTTTTTTTGAATAGAAATGCACCATCTTAGTATCAGACTAGATGGAAAAGTTTATCATAATTAGTCACCACATTTGGAATATTGTTGACACCTTCTCTTCCCCTTCCCTAACTCATAGCCTACACTTAATACATTCTGCATTGCTATAATTTTGTTAGAGTGTTATATAAATAGAAGCATATAGTTGTCACACCCCTGAACATTTATCCTAGAGAAATAAAATCCTATGTTCACCAAAAAAGCTACACATGAATGTTCATAGCAGCTATTTGTAATAGCCCAAGACTGGAAATGACCCAAATATCCTTCAAAGGGTGAATGGGTAACCAAACTGTGGTACCTACATTCCGTGAAATAGTACTAAGCAATAAAAGGAAAGAACGTTTGACGTACCAAACAACTGAATGGATCTCAAGGATATTATGCTGAGCAAGCTAATCTCAAAAGGTTATGTATATTTTCAATAGATAGTAAATTCTGTATTTTATTTTTGGAATGTTAGAACAGAGATAAACTAAAGATATGGTCTTTGTGGGGAATTTTGAACCAGCAGTTTAAAAGTAAGTTGCTTTAATCTCCTAAGTATACTGCATCAATGTAAAAATAAGTATCAAGCTGTTACCTTGAAATGTGAAGTAAATGTGACAAAGTTCGAATAAAGTTTAGTGAATCTTACTGATTTTTTGTTTCATATATAAAAGACACCATAGGGATTGAAAATATTGAAAGAGGAAAGGAAAGAAAAAAAATATGAGCACAATAGTGTTTTGAGATTTTATATAATATGTAAATTTTTATTTTATAGCAATTAAACATTAATTGTAAAGCTACTTAGAATTTAATTCCTCTTTTTATTTTTCCTTAATAAATTGTACCTGTTTTATCATAAGGAAAAAAAGGAGGTGGGAAAGAGTAGGAAAAAACCCTACCTATAGTTTTCTACATTAAATAGGGGTATCCAACCTTCTCTCTTTTCTGCCCCACATTGGAGGAAGAGTCGTCTTGGGCCACTCCACACATTAAATACAGAAACACTAATGAAAGCTGATGAGCAAGAAGACTCAAGAAAGATCCATGTGTACTTTTTGTGACATTCAATACTACAAATAAGCAAAATAGTTCTCAAATAATTTATGTGAAGCCTACTAGCCATAGGTTGGACACCCCTATTGCAAGATTAAGGTTCACTGGGTGGATGATGATATCAAGTTGTTTTATATTTAGTCTTATCATTTGAATTCTGCTTTTTATAGCATTTTGAGGCTTAAAGGTTCTGAGGAAGGAATAGTAGATAAGTGTTAATTTATAAGCAAGGGACACAAGGAATGTAACTGGAAGAAAATGTGATGTATAATTTTTTACTATTCAATCTGTTTTCCTTACAATGGCATAAACATTTAAAGAAAGCAAATAATAGTAAATACTAGATAATTTATATTTTTGTTATTATCACCTAGTTCAAGGTTTTGTAAAGAGTAACTTATGGATTTAACCTATCAATTTTCCTGTGAGATTGATTGAAATATAACCATTTATTAAGTATTTTAAAACTTTTTCATTTCATTGTTTTATTTAATTTATTTTCCTTTTATTCCTTTTGTCTTTCTTTTTTATTCTATTCCTAACATCTTTGTATCTTTCCTCCCTTTTATACTTTTCTTCTTATCTCTTTCCTTCCATTTTGAATAATGTACATATAAGTCTGATTGCTATTTGTCATTGATATCAGTAGCTCTGTGTGGGTTGCAGGGATTTAGGAATTTCTCAACTAGGTAGGGTCCTCCCCAACATTTTGTGTTTTTCTCAGAGCATTTTAAGATAAAATTTTATTTCATCTATCTACTTTAAAAATCCTCCATACCTATGAAATGAATCTAATATTTAGCAGGCTACTCTGGAATGGCAATGGCCTGTAGAAAGGCTCCTGTTATAACTGTACATTGAGTCTGATTGGCCTCATACTAAAGTTATGATTGTATAGCAAAACAACAGTAGAATTAATGGATAACCGCAAGTATCTGCATATTTGCTAAAATTCTATTTATGTTGTTCTTAATACTTACTTTTTCCCTGAACATTTCTATCCTTCCATAGTCCATATAAAATGTATATAACATGAATTGCCTATTTAGAAAACAATATTTATATAATATTTCATTAAAAACATAATTGAACTGTCAGTGGTTGCCATAATGTGTTTTCTGAGGGACATAATTTAACTTTTATAAAGAGAGGAATGAAAAAAATGTAGAGTGGTCAAAATGTAGTCACATGGTACTTGAGCTGAGTATGTAAGAGTAAATTGTGTACATAAGGAAATAATTCTATGATAGCTCATGCTTGTAAACCCAGCACTCTGTGAGGTTAAGGTGGAATTATTACTTGATCTCAGGAGTTTGAGAGCAGCCTAAGCAAGAGTGAAACTCCATCTTTACTAAATATACATATATATATGTATACTATTCAATACTATTGAATATATATATATTCATATCCATATATATATTATAATATTATTATATATATAATATAATATTATAATATTATATATATATATACTATTCAATACTATTGAATATATATATATTCATATCCATATATATATATATATATGTTCAATATGGATCAAAAATTTAAGTCTAAGGCATAAAACAAGAAAAATCCTAGAAGCAAGTGTGGGAAAATCAACTCTGTCTTTTTTTTTTTTTTTTTTTTGAGATAGCGTCTTCCTTAGTTGCCCTCAGTAGAATGGCATGGTGTCATAGCTCACAGAACCCTTGAACTCTTGGGGTCAAGCAATTCTCTTGCCTTAGCCTCCCAAGTAGCTGAGACTATAAGCACCTGCCACAACACCTGGCTATTTTTAGGGATGAGGTCTCGCTCTTGCTTAGGCTGGTCTTGAACTCCTGAGCTCAGGCAGTCCACCCACTTTGGCCTCCCAGAGTGCTAGGATTATAGGCATGAGCCACTGCACCCAGACTGAAAAAACTCTTAGTAATGTCAGCCTGGCAAAAGATTTTACAAGGAAAAGTTCATTGAAATTCGCAACAACAATAAAAATAAAGAAATGGCACTTAATTAAGCTGAAAAACTTCTGTACACCTAAGGACACAACAATTAAAACAAATGGACAACCTTCAAAATAAGAAAAGATATTTGCATGTTACTAATCTATCAATGGGCTGATACCTAGACTCTACTGAGAACTCAATCAACAGAAAAAGAACAAACAAAGCATCATATCATATCATAGGGCAAGAGAAATGAACTGAGCCTTCTCTGATGAAGACAGATGAATGGCTAGCAAACATATGGAATAATTCTCAGAGTTTCTAATTGTCAGAGAAATGCAAATCAAAACCATGCTGAGATATCACCTAACCCCAGTGAGAATAGCCCACATGAAAAAGTTCCAGAGCTGCACTTGCTGACATGGATGTGTAGAGAAAGGAACACTTTAACACTGTTGGTGGGATTGCAAACTAATATAGCATTTTGGAAGGAAGTATGGAAAATACTCAAAGAACTCAAATTAGACCTTCCATTTGATCCCTCAATCTCATTACTAGGCATCTACTATCCAGAAGAAAAAAAACATTTTATCATAAGGATATTTCCCCTAGATTGTTTATCACAGCTCAGTTTATAATCGCCAAGATGTGGAAACAATCTAAGTGTCCAAGAACTCATAAATGGATTAATAAACTGTGCTATATGTTTACCAGGAATACTATTCAGACCTAAAAAAAGATGGAGACTTTGCATCTTTTGTATTGACCTGGATGGGGTTGAAACACATTCTTCTTAGTAAAGTATCACAAGAATGGAAAAGCAAGTATCCAGTGTATGCAATACTAATAATAAAGCTAGTAGATAATCTAATACATATCCACATAAAATCAAATCTCAATGCAATTCAAGATGGGGGGCAGAAAAGGGGAGGAGGGAGGAGGATCAGTGTGCTTTCACCTAATGGGCACAATGTGGAGGTATATTGCACACCTGCTGAGATCAGGACACAACTTCAATAGGGACATTACTGAACAATTGCAAACATTGTAACCTAATTGTACACTCGTGTTATTCTGCAATTTAAAAGAGAAAAAATATATAAAAATGAGCCAGGTGCTATGGAGGGCACCTGTAGTCCCAGCTACTTAGGATGCTGAGGCAAGAGGATTGCTTGAACCCGAAGTTTGACGTTGCTGTGAGCTAGGCTGACAGCACTCTAGCCCAGGCAACAGAATGAAACTCTGTAATAAATAAATAATTAATATAAGTGACTTTTTAAATAAAACTATTGAGCATTGTTAGAAAATCAGTTTTGACAGGCCCTAAAATTAAGTGTGATTGTTGATATTTTATTGCAAGAGAGCAATATAGGGCTTATCCCTTTTTTATTTTCAAAATTAAGGTAAAATTTACATATAATAAAACTCATTCTTCTGATACCTTTTGGCAATGGAACGATTTTGTATCTCTGTTGCTTCAGTGTCAATCTCCTAGCTGTGTTATCATACTACCAATTTGTAAGATGTTACCATGAGGGAAACTGGTTACAGTGTAAATAGGATCTCTGTGGTATTTGCTATAACCACCCATGAAATTACAATTATCTCAAAATGTAAAGCTTAATTTTTTTAAAAAAATCACTTGTTGATGTTTAGTTCTGCAAATTTTGGTGAGGGAATAATCTTGTAAATACCACCAAAATAAAAATATAGAATAGTTCCCTAAATTCCAAAATTCTCCCATTATAAATTAGTACTCTCCTTACCTCAAGCCAACCCCCTACTTTCTGTCTCCATAGTTTTTTTTTTAATCTTTTCCATAATGTAATATAAACAGATGCATATAATATATAGCCTTATGAATCTGGCTTCATTTACTAAACATGGTGCATTTTAGATTCATCATATCATTGTGTGCATCAATGATTTGTTCTTAAATAGATGAATATTGTACCTCTTAATGGTGGTACCATGGTTTCCTGGTTTTAGCAATGATGAATAAAACCACTGTAAACATTCATGTACAGGTTTTAATGTGGACATAATTTTTTATTTCACTAAATACTTGAGAATTAGAATTACTTGGTCATATTGTAAGTGTATTTAACTTAACAAGAAACCTACAAGCTCTTTTCCAAGGTGGCTATCCCATTTTGGATACCCATCAGCAATGTATGATAGGGTTCCATTTGTTCTGCATCCTCACCAGCCCTTGATATTGTCAGTATTTTTTATTTTAGTTATTCTAATAGAAATGATATCTCATCATTTTTGTTTGTATTATTCTAATAATTAATGACAATCAATATATTTTTGTGTTTATTTCTTTGGAGAAGTGTCTCTTGAGATATTTTGTCCTTTTTCAGAAATAGCATTATTTGTTCTTTTATTTATGTATTTATTTTTTATTAAATCATAGCCATGTACAATAATGAATTTATGGGTTACAATGTACTGGTTTTATATACAATTTTAAATACTTACAACAAACTGGTTAACATAGCCTTCACTGAACTTTCTTAATTATTGTATTAAGATGTTTATACTCTACATTTAGTAGATTTGACATGTACCCTTGTAAATGCATCATAGGTGTGGTCCGACCAAATACCCTCCCTCCATCCATCCTCTCCCCTCCCCTCCCCTCATCTTCCTCTTCCCCCTTCATCTTGAGTTATAGTTGGGTTATATTTTTCATATGGAAGTGTGGGTGACTATATATTGGTTTCATAGTAGAACTGAGTACATTGGGTAGTTTTTCTTCCATTCTTGAGATACTTTATTAATAAGAATATGTTCCATCTCCATCCATGTAAACATAAAAGAGGTAAAGTCTCCATCTTTTTAAAGGCTGTATAATATTCCATGGTATACATATACCACAATTTATTAATCCATTCTGGCACCATTTGTTGAAAAGACTGTCCTGAATTCATGGAATTGCTTTTATACCTTTGTGAGAAATAAATTTGACAACATATAGCCAGTTCTATCAGAATGTGACACAATCTTCACCACAGCATTGTACAAAATGGGATAAGATGTGTTACACTAAAATGTTTAGTCAGTGAAACACTAAAAAAACAAAGCTAGTAAAAATAGTTGCACTATTTTACATGCTCTAAATGATAAATACATAAAGATTATAATAAATATGGTAGCTTAACTTGAAAAAGACCTGAAATTTGCTTGTTGACATAGGTGTCAGAAAAGTTGCGGTTTATAAGTATAATGAAGTAGTACAAGATAGATGTTCTGAAATTGGAAGGAAAGTTTTTACACTAGAGGTGAATAAGAGTGACTTCTAACAAAGAATGAACTGAAGTAGCTGGTAGATCTTTCAGATATGAAAATGTGTGCATTTTATGTATTTCTGCTTGACTAAGTTCAGCTCGGTGCAATTTTCTGAGTTTACCTCATCTTTCTTGCAGACAAAAGCATTTATAAAGCAACATAAAATTTGTGTTATGCTCAAATTGTTTGCTAATATTTTGGGAAAAATTATTAAAGTAAGCATTATAGTTACACTCGGCCCAGCCGGCAGGCGGTGTCGGGGAGTTCGTGATCGGAGTATGAGAGGGGGAGGGGAAGGTTGGACACAATCACACAACCACTCATACAGTATAGGGAGAAGGCTGAGCCAAAGCTGTTTATTAGGGATCGGTACAATCTTATATAGGGTTAGTTCAGGGGGCGTAGTTACTTTAAGAAGTTGAATCTATATAAGGTTAGGAATGTAGTCTTTGGCCTATGATAGGTTTAAGGTGTGAGGGGAGGGCAGAGGGATTAGGCTGTCCTGAGGGGAGGGGCCCTGTGCTGTGCTCTGTGTTTTAGTCTAAACAAGGAAAGTCTGGTTCTATCCGGTTTTCTTACTAGTACTGGTCTCTTGATCTGGCCTTTACACGTGGGGGTTGAATTAGGCTAGCACTTCCTCTTACAATGTAGTTTAATATTTCTGTAAGCCCTTACAATTGTCCTTTATCCCTCACAATACCTTGGTAAGGAAGGCGGGAGTCACCAGCCCCCTTCTCAGCTGAAGAACTTGGAGTTGCCCAGGTCACATAGCAACCCTGGCTGAATTGGAACGTGTCACCCACTTCTTACCCCGTTTCTCATCCACTGAAGCCAGCAGGGTCTGCTCTTGGCTCTTGCCCATTTTCCTGTCATTTTCATTATTAGAGTATAACTTAGGTGCCATAAAATCTGGAGTGCACAGTTCAGTGGATTTTTACTTAGTATACACACGTAGAATGCCGACCTAGATCGAGATGCTGGACATTTCTAGCAGCTTAGCGGCCTTCTCATAATGGACCCCTCTGGCCAATACCATCCACCTCCCAAAGTTAGCCATTATTCTCAATTCTATAACCATAGGTTAAAATTGCTCAGTTTTTTGTTTGTTTTGAGACAGTCTCACTTTGTTGCCCAGGGTAGTCCCATGGCTTCAGCCTAGCTCACAGCAACCTCAAATTCTTGGGTTCAAGCAATCCTCCTGACTCAGCCTCCCCAGTTGCTGGACTACAAGTGCTTGCCACAATGCCTGGATGATTTTTTTTTTTTTTTTGTATTTTTAGTTTTTCTAGTTTTAGGACAGTCAGGGTCTTGCTCTTGCTCTGGCTGGGCTCAAATTCCTGAGCGCAAGGGATCTTCCTGCTGCTGTGAGGTGCTACACCCATCCAAAATTGCTTGTTTTTGACCTTATAAATGGGCTTACAATTTTTTTTTTTTGAGACAGAGTCTTGCTTTATCGCCCTCTGTAGAGTGCTGTACTGTCACAGCTCACAGCAACTTCAAACTCTTTGGGCTTACGTGATTCTCTTGCCTCAGCCTCCCAGGTAACTGGGACTACAGGTGCCTGCCACAATGCCCAGCTATTTTTTTTTTGTTGTTGCAGTTCTCATTGATGTTTAGCTAGCACGGGTTAGGTTCAAACCCACCACCCTCCGTGCATGTGGTCGGCACCGTAAGCACTGTTACAGTTCAAAACGGGTGCCACCGGCTTATGTGTTTTGAACGTAGATATAAATGTGTATATTTTGAACACATAAGTGGCCTCATCCAGTATGACCCCTTGTGTCTGACCGCTGTCACTTAACACAAAATCTGGAGAGTTGCCATCCTGCTGTGTGTAGTGGTAGCTTTTTTCTTGTGACACACTATTATAGTGTGTGTATATATCACTGTTTGCTTATATCCATTCTGTGGATGGGCATTTGAGTTGGTTCCAGAACTTGGCAATTGTCGATAAAGCTTCTCTGAACATTCTTTGGTAGATATATGCACTTATTTCTCTTGGGGTCATACCCAGAACTAGAATGGTTGGGTCAGTGAACGGGCATGTGATTAGCTTTCCTACATGGTTGTACTTGGTGCATTTTAGGAACCCAGCAGCCAGAAGGTTCAGCACTAACTCCCCTGCACCTCCCAGGCTTGCTGAGATTAAATAAGTCGCCATGGCAGCTCTTCAGGCAGGCGCTGGGACCCTGAGCCACCCTGCTCCATTAGCAATCATAGCAGGGAGAAGGGGCCAGGCGAGGGGCAGCGCAGACCTTTCTGCTGGGAGGCAGGCTGGCTTGCTGAGCCCAGCAAAGGTTAGGCCGCCTGCATTTTCTCCTCCAGTGATCTCAGCTCTTAGGGGCAATTAGCCCTCAGTGAAGCAGGGAGCTCAGAATACTAACCAGATTGGCCTATTCTGGGGGGCATTTTTCACCTTCCACCTAGCCTGAGGATCTGCCTTGCAGATAGGGTGACCCATAAGAGGGCCAAGGGAGGGGAACATCCTCTATATGGCCCCAGTGCATTTTACTAGTGTTCTGGGTCACCGGACATTCTTTGGTGGGGACATGGAAACAGCATCTGGTCACTCTGCTGTTGCATGCCTCCTGGGATGGGATACTTATCACCACTCTCGGCTGCTGCTTGCTTCCCCAGGCTGCTCTGTCCATCACACAATACTTCTTTGTTCATGCTAATACTGTTTGTAACAGCTCTAAACTGAAAATTAGCTGACAGTTCATTGGAAGGGGACTGTGTTACATCCTGTTAAATGCATAATAAATACTCCAAAGCTGATATGCACAAGAATAAGACATTTTAATATCACATACCCCTGATAGGACCTCTTGAGATGGGTACAATTGTGCTATTCTTGCCCCCAATGCATAACCTCAAAATGCACAATCTAATTGTGAGAAACTATCAGGCAAACCTCAAACTGATGGATGGTATACAAATTAACTGACCAATACTTTTCTTTTCTTCTTTCTTTCTTATTTTTAGAGACAGATTCTCGCTTTGTTGTCCTTGGTAGAGTGCTTGGCATCAGAGCTCACAGCAACCTCCAACTCCTGGGCTAAGGTGATTCTCTCGCTTCAGCCTCCTGAGTAGCTAGGACTACAGGTGCCTACCACAACGCCTGTCTATTTTTTGTTGCAGTTTGGCTGGGGCCGGTTTCGAACCCACCACTCTGGGTATATGGGGACGGCTCCCTACTCACTGAGCCACAGGCGCCAGCCAACCAATACTTTTCAAAAACGTCAAAGTCATGGAAGACAAGGAAAGTCCAAGGAATTATCACCAGATTAGAGGAGACCAAGGAGACACGATGCTGATGCGATCAAGGGAGGATCCTGAATTGGCTATGGAATAAGAAAAGGATATTCGTGGGAAAAACAAGCCAAATTGGAATTCCATCTGAAGATAACGTAATGATATTGTACCACTGTTAACTTTATGGCTTTAATAAATATTCTTCGGTTATGTAACAGGTTGACATTAGGGGAATCTGGGTGAGAAATATGTGGAAGCACTCTGTACTCTTTTTTGCAGATTTTCAGCAAATTTAAAATTATTTCAAAGTAAAACATTTAAAGTAAAGATGATCATATAGAACAGGATGACTCCCCCTTCTTCCTCCTCTTCCTCCTTTTATTCTGCTCCCCCCCTTCTCCTTCTGACAGAGTCTTGCTCTGCCGCCTGTGTTAGAGTACAGAGGTTTAATTCCTTGCTCAAGCAATCCTCCCACTTCTGTCTCTGAGTAGCTAGGACTATAGGTGTGGCCATCAAGCCTGGCTAATTTCTTTCTCTTAAGTTTTTGAAAAGACGGAATCTAGCTATGTTGGACTCCTAGCCTCCAGTGATCCTTCCCCCTTGGCCTCTCAAAGTCCTTAAGCTCACAGGCATGAGTACCACACCCAGCCTAGAAAAGGACTCCTTAACCTTTCCTGTGCCATGGACCTTTTGGATGAGGACCATGGACCCTTGCTCAAAAGAATGGTTTTAAACACATAAACTAAAAATACTTAAAATTTCCAAGAAGACTGAGTATCTTTAAATACACCTATCAAAATATTTTTAAATTTCCGATATAGAAATAGACGTGCTTCTTTCTTAACATATTCACTAACAAGATCTAGCGGCGGGTGTAATAACCACCGTAATTTCAAAGCAGTGATGAGTGTAAACAGTATTTCGAGATTGCTGTAATAATGGTAATTTGTTATTAAAATACCTACGATCACTACTGTGGTGAAGTCACAGATTCTGCTATTGCTACTCCAGCTTGCTGCCAAAATTCAGGTTGAAGGAAATGAGAAATTTCAGTTAGAGGTTAGTGAAAATAAGAATGTAATTTTTTTTCCATTCAAGTTCATGGACCCCCTGAATTCTATTTGCAGTCTGGCAGTATCTATTACATCCCTGATGTAAATGTATATTTATTGAACTGGAAAGAGGCTCATAATATATTAGTAATGGGGGGGAAGCAAGTTATCAAGCAATATGTACAGTAGGATCCCATTTTTGTAAATTAAAAAGTCTCTATGTGTGTGTGTGTGTGTGTACATCATGTATTCGTTCAACAAGCATTCGTTCTATAATCACCTACTTTGAGCCAGACTCTTGAGAATATAGCCATGAAAAAGAAGACATGGTTTTCTCAGAGCAGGGCAAATAGGAATAATAATAACTTGTAACAAAATAGGGAGGGATTGTTTGTTTTTGTCTTCTTGCTTAGACCTAAATTACGTCTAATTTTTTGTAAACATATATTTGGGGCCAAATATCTTTTAAAACAAGAAGAAAGTAAGGGGACCAGGGGTAGAATTGGGGGGAAAGGTCCATAAAAAGGAAAGGAGGACAGTCCAAGGATTGGGAAGGCTTTATTAGAAAGGGGCAGAAAAATGGGCAGGGGCAGCGGCTCATGCCTATAATCCTAGCACTCCGGGAGGCCAGGCAGGTGGATTGCCTGAGCTCAAGAGTTCAAGACCAGCCTGAGCAAAGGCAAAACCCCATCTCTAAAAATAGCTGGGCATTGTGGCAGGTACCTGTAGTCCCAGCTACTTGGGAGGCTGAGGCAAGAGAATTGCTTGAACCCAGGAGTTTGAGGCTGCTGTGGGCTATGACGTCAGGGCACTCTACCAAGGGTGACAAAGTGAGACTCTGTCTTTAAAAAAAAAAAAGGCAAGAAAAGGGCAGAAAAAGAGCAGAGTGGAGTCTGACCAGGAGTCAGCTCAGCTCTCACACAGTTTTTATTTAAGGGCTTTTATTACCCCTTATCAGGGGGGTTGAAGGCAGGAGGGAGGTTCCTGGGGGAGTCATCCCTTCTGCAGAGAGTTTGATTTTTGCACTCTGAGCAAATCTAAGAGTTACTCCCTTAACTGGCCACCAGCCAGGGCCACAATAAAAGTTACTGTTCTGCTGTTTCCTGGGAACACTGGCCTTGAAGCATCCCAGGATTGGGCGGGGAATTTGTGGTGATCATGCGGTTTGGTTTCTGATCTGCTCCTGCCCACCAGCTAATTCCCAAATGGCTGTACTCTTTTCAGGACTGCCAGGTTTTCTTTCCCACAGAAAGTTCATCTACATCCCAAGATGAACCTTGTCTGCAGGTAACACCTCCCCGCGCCCCCTAGATCTGCCCTCTTGTACTCCCTAAAACACAACCACCCTTCAGGGCCCCACACTGGTTGTGAGAACAGGCAGAAGGAGATCCGCAGGCCTTCCTTTCTCCAGCCCCACCACCCCAGGTCCCTGGATGGTTTCTCGCCCCACATCATCTCAAATCTTTTCACCATCAAGGTGACCTTTCTTTGGACTCACCCTGGTTTTTTCTCATTCTTCTTACAGTGTGGCATCAAGAGCTGAGCTCCAGATGGAGTCTGCCTCACTTAGATCGCAAGGAGACTATCACCTCCATCCTCCTAGACTTCTGTGTACATCATACTTCTATTTGTGTAGCCTAAGACAGCAATCATTTTTAAAACAGCTTTATTTACACATAAATCACATATCATCCATATTTGTTTTCTACCTAGTACTACAACAAATTACCACATACTTAGGCTTAAAACAACACAAATTTATTATCTTATAGTTCTAGAGATCAGAAGTGTGCCACTTAGTCTCAGTGGCCTGAGATCAAGGTGTCGGCAGGGCTGTGTTCCTTTCTGGGGGCTCTAGAGGAAAATCTGTTTCCTTGCCCTTTGCAGCTTCTAGAGCCCACCTGTACCCCTTGGCACATGGATCCTTCCTCCATCCTTAAAGCCAGGAGTGTGGGGTGGAGCCCTTTTCATGCTTCTATCTCTCTGGTTCTCCCTCAGATTCTCTTTTCTGCTTTAAAGGTCCCTTCTGAGTATGTTGGGCCCAGCTGGTTAATCCTGGATAAGCTTATTGTTTTGAAGTCAACTGACTAGCAACTTTAATTCTACTGCAAACTTAAGTCTCTGCCATGTAACCTAACATATTCACAGGTTCTGGGAATTAGCATGTAGACATCTTTGAGAGGCCATTATCCTGCCTACCCACAATCCACTCATTTAAATGGTTTTTAGTATTCACAGGGTTATTGGCAACCATCACCACGGTAAGTTACGATATCTTCATCACCCCCAAATAACCCTATACCTCTTAGCAGCCACTCCTCTTTCCACTCAAACCCCTCCCTCACAATCTCTCCCCCTCTCCCAGCCCTAGGCAACCACTAGTCTGTTTTCTGCCTCTATAGATTTGCCTGTTCTGAACATTTTATGAATTAAATAATACAATATGCTTGTCAGACAGCCCAGAAGCCAATTGCATCCTATTTCGATGAACACGACCCCAAGGCAGAGCCACAAACCAACATGCTCCTGGAGTTTGCAAGGTCACTTTTCCATAGTGTGGACTTTGAAGATTTGGGGTTGATAGCAGATTGTGACCACCATCTGCCTTCACCCACTGCCAAGATCATGGTGGAGAACCTCCCCACGACAGTCATCAGAGGCCCTCAGGCTGACAAGTTCCTGCCGCCATGAGCTGCCCATGGATGATGACCCTTAGAAGGAGCATAGATGAGATAAGGCTCAAAAGCAGCAGCAGGAAAACCTGGAGAATCTCTGTGCAGCCATAGAGACCTGAGGAGGACGGGGCGGAGCCCTGGCCGTCTAAGGCTTCCTCCCACACCTGAGTCCTCATGGGACAGTTTCTGTACACAGAAAAAATAAAAGAAAGAAAGAGAAAGAAAAGAAAACTGCAATATGCAATTCTTTGTGACCAGCTCCTTCACTTGGTCTAATGTTGTGTACCTATCAGTACTTTATTCCTTTTTGTTGCCAAATATTATTCCACCGCGTGCCTCACACCGCATTTTATTTACCCATTCATCAGTTGATGGGCATATGGGCTGTTCTCACTTTTTGACTATTGTGAATACTATTCCTACAAACATTTGTCTACAAAGTTTTGTGTAAGCATATGATTTAATTTCTCTTAGGTCTGTGCAAGGGATTGGAATGGCTAGGTCATATGGTAACTGTCTGTTGAACATTTTTAAAGAACGGCCACACTGTTTTCCAAAGTGGCCGCACCATTTTACATTCCCATCAACAGTGGGGGGGGGGTTTCTGATGTCTTCATATTTCACCATATCCTTGCCCACATTTGTTATCTGTATTTTTTGTTATAACCATTATGGTAGGTGTGAAGCGGTACCTCTGGATTTTGATTTGCTTTTTCTTGAGGGCTAATAAAGTTGAGCACCTTTTCATGTGCTTTTAGCCATTTGTATGTCTTCTTTGGAGAAATGTCTATGTCTAAATTCAGATCATTTGCCCATTTAATAGACCAAGTTCATTATTAAGTGAGTTATTAAGAATTCTTGACATATTTTGGATATGTCCCTTATCTGATATAGAATTTGCAAATATTTTCTCCCATTCTATGGATTGTCATTTCATTTTCTTGATGGTGTCATTGGCAGCACAGTTTTGATGATGTTGAATGTATGTGGTTTCTTTTTTTCTTTGCATTTGTGCTTTTTGTGTTGTATCTATTAGATCATTACTTAACCTAGAATGATCAAGATTTGCTCTTATGAGTTTTTAAAGAGTTTTACAGTTTTAGCTTTTACATTCATGGCAAAGATCCATTTTGAGTAAATTTTGCATATGGTGTGAGGTAGGGGGTGCAATTATTATTATTATTTTTTTTTTTTTTGAGACAGAGCCTCAAGCTGTCCCCCTGGGTAGAGTGCCGTGGCATTACAGCTCACAGCAACCTCCAACTCCTGGGCTCAAGCGAGTCTCTTGCCTCCGCCTCCCAAGTAGCTG
>CAUYTI010008071.1:0-65472 GCA_963575145.1 Galago senegalensis
AGGCGCCCGCCACAACGCCCGGCCATTTTTTGGTTGCAGCCGTCATTGTTGTTTGGCGGGTCCGGGCTGGGGATTCGAACCCGCCACCTTAGGTGTACGTGGCTGGCGCCTTAGCCGGTTGAGCTATAGGCGCCGAGCCAATATAATCCTTTAAACACAATCCTTTTAACATAACTTAATGGAGAACATGTTGTCAGCCATTACTTCTTTTGTTCTTACTTGCTGAAGCCTGAGGCTTAGAGGAGGAAGGTGGATTGAATACCTGCCCTATTGGCCTCACCGTTCGGATGCAATTACTTCAATTTTAAGCAAGGCATAATTAAGAAATTTCTAAGACATACAGAAAACTTGTTTGCAAGCCTCCACTCCCATGTCGGCCTTAAGTCAGGGGGTTTTTATGTCCACAACCAACCAGGGTGACCTTAGGTCGGGGGTTTTTATACCCACAACCAACCGGGCCATATGGGATTCTGCCTCAGTTTCTCACAAGTATGACTGCACAACGTCTTTTCACTGCTCTTTCTCAAACAGCTTTTTTGGCCAGAGTACATAGGCCTTTTGCCTATAGCAGAGACTGAATTTTATTTCTCATATTTCCCTTACTGAACAGACATTTATTTATTTATTTTTGAGACAGGGTCTCAAGCTGTTGCCCTGGGTAGAGTACTGTGGTGTCACAGCTCACAACAACCTCAAACTCTTGGGCTCAAGCGATTCTCTTGCCTCAGCCTCCTAAGTAGCTGGGACTATAGATGCCCACCACAACATCTGACTATATTGAGAGATAAGATCTTGCTCTGGCTTAGGCTGTTCTCAAACCTGTGAGCTCAAGCAATCCACCTGCCTCAGCTTCCCAAGTGTTGGGATTACAGGTGTGAGCCACTGCACTCAGCCTTGCATTGGCATTTTTATTCAGGTGAAATTCTGTTAAAATAAATATTAAGTAATGACTTTATCAAGAGAACTAATATTGAGACCTTTAGTCAGTAAAACTGATTTTGTGTGTGCATGTGCATGGATGGTGGTGTGGAGGCACAAGGCTGGGGAAAACTTAGTGACAATGTCATGAAAAGGCAGTATTTAGGCCAGGCGTGGTGGCTCACACCTGTCATCTCAGTACTCTGGCAGGCTGAGGTGGGTGGATTGCCTGAGCTCACAGGTTCAAGACCAGCCTGAGCCAGAGAAAGACCTCATCTCTACAAATAATGGGGCATTGTGGCAGGTGCCTGTAGTCCCAGCTACTTGGGAAGGTGAGGGAAGAGAATTGCTTGAGCCTAAGAGTTTGAGGTTGCTGTGAGCTATGACACCATGGCATTTTACCCAGAGCAACAGCTTGTAACTCTGTCTCAAAAAAACAAACAAACAACCCCCCCCCCGCAGGCAATATTTAGCTTTTATAGGGAGTCTGGGAAGCAGGAGGGGGTCATCTTTAGCAGACCACTGACCTCCTCCCTCTTGCCTCGCTTGGTGGCTTTGGTAGGTGGGAACCATAACAGCACATTTTTCTCTCTGCCACTCTGTTCTCATTCTCTCTACTCTAGTTCAGATCTTAACCTTCTCAGGCCTGGATTATTGTTAGCAGCTTCTTAGTTTATTTTTCTGCTGCTAGTTCTTCTTTCTCTTATCCATCCAATATATCTTTGTGAGATTAATCTTGGAAGGGCTGATTGAGTCAACCATTTGGTCATAAGTGTTCAGTCACTCTCATTTATTTAAATTCCCTCTTTACCCTTAGTTCAGCTGTCAGCACCATCCACGATCTAGCTCTCATCTAGGTTCTCTCCTCAGCTCCCAGTAGTCTCTTTCTCTACAATCTCCTCCTGTCTGATGGGACTGCTCATTGTCCTCAATGCCTTCCATGCCTCTGTGTCTCTGCTGTCACACAGCTGGCTGTCCTACACTGTAGTATCACAGGTCTACATTGTTCTCATCTTCCAAGGCCCAGTTTAAAAGCTGTCTTGTCCACAAATCTTCCCTAAACATCCCTCTGGAAGTATCATCTGCCATCTCTATTTTCCAGGGTATGTCGTGTCTTTATATTTCTGAGGACACCTACCACTTTCTACCTTTTGTCATCCTTAGTTGGGTACCTGAGCTGAGTGGTTAAGTACTTTGAGCCAGACCACCAGGATTTTGATCCCATATTTGGTCATGTATGTGATTTTGGTTCTTTGCCTTCTTGAGTCTTAGATTATTCATTAACTAATAATAATTGGGTTGGTAATAATTGTTGACTACCTCATAGGTTTTTTCTGCTAAAGATTACATATATATTTTTTGAGACAGGGCCTCAAGCTGTCCCCCTGGGTACAGTGCTGTAGCATCACAGCTCACAGCAACCTCCAACTCCTGGGCTCAAGCATGTCTCCTGCCTCAGCCTCCCAAGTACCTGAGGACCACAGGCACCCACCACAACGCCTGGCTATTTTTTTTTTGGTTGCAGCTGTCATTGTTGTTTGGTAGGCCCAGGCTGGATTCGAACCCGCCACCTTAGGTGTATGTGGCTGGCACCTTAGCCACTTGAGCCACAGGTGCTGAGCCTTTCTCAAACTTTAAAAATAGAAATATCCCAGCTCAGTGCCCATAGTACAGTGGTTACAGCAGCAGCCAAATATGCTGAGGCTGGCGGGTTCAAATCCAGCCCTAATAGCTAAGCAAGAATGAAAACTGCAACAGAAAAATAGCCAGGCATTGTGTAGTCCCAGCTACTTGGGAGGCTGAGGCAAGAGAACCACTTAGGCCTAGGAGTTTGAGGTTGCTGTGAGCTGTGACACCACAGCATTATACCTAGGGCAGCAGTTCTCAACTTGTGGGTCGCAACCCACAGGAACTATATTAAAGGGTCGTAGCATTAGTAATGTTGAGAGCCACTGACCTAGGGTGACATAGTGAGACTCTGTCTCAAAAAAAAAAAGAAAAAGAAAAGAAATATCCCCAGATCACAGGCTATATGGAAATAGGCCCCAGGCTGGGTGTAAGTTATTGATTCTTGCTATATAGTCCACAGAGACCAGATCTAGATTTTGCATGTGTAAGTTAACTGAGAAATGTGATATTAATTAAACAAGTGATTATATAATTGCACTCCAGAGAAGTGACTCCATTCTTTTTTTACCCTTTACAAAGTTCTTCATTTTGTCCCATTTTGTCCCCTCTAACCCTGCAACATGTTAAGTCCTGAACATTTCCAGTAAGTCTGATTCTAGGAACAAACCGGGTGAAACCTTTAAAACAGGGAGCCATAGCGGAGTTGCTCTGAATACCACGTACACAGCAGCAGGTCCTCGCTGGGTCATCAATCTCTAATGCAACGCTGAGTCGGTGAAGTTAAACTATCACAGGAGAAAAAGTGGTGAGAGTATTAAAATAACATTAAATACTGTATCATTCCATTTAGATGGCAGCTAATCATGTTTCTCTGTGAATGGATAAAGTCCTTGCTCCCACACCTATTTTGAAGACATGCCTGACAAATCCATCCTTACAGTGGCAGAAGAAAATGAGAATGCTGGCATTGGCATAGCTTTTTTCCGAGCTAAGTCCATTTGTATATTGACTCCTAGGATAGCCTACTCAGGGGTGTCCAATCTACAGGCCAGGGGCTGCATGCTGATTTTGTGAGCACTTTTCATGCTTATCTGTCATGTTGGAGATCACAAAAAGTAGGCACAGGCCTTTCTTTTTCTTTTTCTTTTTTTTTTTGCTAATCAGCTTTTGTTAGTGTTTGTGGGTCCCCCCCCCCCCAGTTTGTTTTTTGTTTTGAAACTGAGTCTCAAGCTGTTGTCCTGCGTAGAGTGCTGTGGCATTATAGCTCACAGCAACCTTCAACTCTTAGGTTCAAGAGATCCTTTTGCCTCAGTTTTCCTATTTTCAGTAGAGACAGGGTCTCACGTTTTGCTCAGGCTGGTCTCATCTGTGGGCTCAAGCTGTCCACCTGCGTTGGCCTCCCAGAGTGCTAGGATTACAGGTGTGAGCCACCGCACCCAGCCCTGTTTGTGTTTTTAATGTGTAGCCCAAGACAATTCTTGTTCTTCCAGTGTATAACAGAGAAAACAAAAAATCATACCCCTCCGGCCTTACATTATTTTCTGCTTTGTGCCTTGATTTTATTACAATAGCATTAATACCTCTGTTGGGCATCTTTCAATAGTTATACAGGAATGTGAGTGAGAATGAGTGGCCTACTCTGAGAATTATAATTCTGACAATTCAAGCATTGGCTCTGCTCCCTTATAATAGCTGCCACAATGCCTGGCTATTGTTTTGTTGAAGTTTGGCCGGGGCTGGGTTTGAACCTGACACTCTCTGCATATGGGGCCAGTGCCCTACTCACTGAGCCACAAGTACTGCCCTTAATATTCTTTATATTTGAGCCAGGCACAGTGGCTCATGCCCGTAATCCTAGCACTTGGGAAGGCTGAGGTGGGTGATTTGCCTGAGCTTAGGAGTTCGAGACCATCCTCAGCAAAAGTGAGACCCCATCTCTAAAAATTAGCTGGGTGTTGTGGCAGGTGCCTGTAGTCTCAGCTACTTGGGAGGCTGAGGTAATAGTCCCAAGTGACACCTGAGTCCAAGAGTTTGAGGGTGCTATGAGCTATAAAATCATGGCACTCTACTGAGGGTGACAAAGTGAGACTCTGTCTCAAAAAAAAAAGAACAAAATATTCTTTATATTTAGTGAACTCTGTAAATTCATACATTTGCGCTCCATAACAATGTTAAGATATAGAATTATCTGCAATTATTTACCACACAAATAACTTTCCTTAAAACAAACTAATTTCATATTTGGAAGGCAATAAAATAATTCTTCACTGAGCAGTACCAAAACATCCACTAGGTGTTGCTGCTGCACCCTGAATTAGCCAAAAGACAGTAAAGAAATCTAGTAGGTAACATAACACATACATAATTCTACTCACAAATTCATTATCATGATTGCTTGAGCAATTATTTTGAGAAGACAAATAAGAAAATAATTGATATGTAACTCATTTCTATATTGTTTTGAAGAAAATATCATGTGCAAATTTATAATTTTTTTTTTTTAGACAGAGTCTTTTTTTAGACAGAGGGTAATATGTCACCCTCGGTAGAGGGCTGTGGCATCACAGCTCACAGCAACCTCCAACTCTTGGACTTAAATAATTCTCTCACCTCAGTCTCCCAAGTAGCTGGGACTACAGGTGCCTGCCACAACACCTGGTATCATGTGCAACTTTTATTTCATATATAGAAAGAAAATTATGTCAGAAGAGAAGCTAGTAAGTCAATGCTGATGTTTATTTTTTAGGAAAACAATCAAAGGGAATATATATTTAAAAACAGAAATTTTAGGCCATGCAACAAAGTTAAAAATATAGCATATACAGAGGGTGCCAAAAAAGTGTATACACATTTTAAGAAAGGAAAACATGGTATTAAAATTGCAATACTCAACATATATCAATAACAAAAGATGAATACAAGTCATGTTTGAGCACTTCCCATAATTGCAGAAGTCAAAAGTGACTTGAGTATTACAATTTTAGTATGGTTTTTTCCTTTCTTAAAATATGTATACACTTTTTTGGTATCCTCTGTACATAGACACTAGACCAGCGGTTCTCAACTTGTGGGTCATGACAGAACACAGGAACTATATTAAAGGATTGTGGCATTAGGAAGGTTGAGAACCACTGCTTTAGACAATGCTATGGTCTAACAATGTCAATATAGTAATCATTTATCTGTGAATTTGGTAAATTTCTGTAGCAATCAAATCAGAAAGAGAAAACCTTAATTTGGTTCTGGCTGCAAATTCAAGCTCTATTTATTTTATTACCAGGCCTATAGACGAGCAATAGTTGCCAAAATATCAAGCATCAAGTGGAAATTTTATGAACCATGCTTTCTTTACCTGCTAGGATTGAGTTGCTGTGATTATGATGTTAGTGATTATGACAATACCCACAACTAAAGTTCAAGAAGCTTAGGAGGCAGTAAGCCGAGCCTGCTATTGGTATAGTCATTACCGATGTTGTATAAAGGTAAAGTGAAATAATGTGGAATATTTCTCTTGTAACATTAGTTTCCATTTCATGCAACCTATGGGGAATGAGAGTTGTCCAAACTGTAGACGTTTGGACAACTCAGGCAGTGAAGCCCATGATGAGAGCATTACTGCTGCTCTGGTGCTTTCCTCTTATGGAATAAATTTGCAAGGTCTGTGGCAGTGATTCATAGTTCAGGAAAGACACACCTTTCAGAAGCAGAGATGAAGAAAGAAGGATATTGTATGTTTAGTCTTTGCTATTTTTACCCTCTGGTTTTCAGTTAAATTGTGACTTACAATCCTTTGGTTATGGTGACCCATTAATTCACTAAATAGAAACTTCATTTGAGTCAAAGACTCCCTGTTTTCAAACTTAAAAGAAAATGAATCTGTTTGTTCTTAATACTTTCCTTGTAATATATTCTGTCATGTTATTAATCTTGGAAGTCCACCCGATAGGCCCGGGCACATTGCAGATGAAAATTCGGAGTTTCACAGAAATGGGTAAATAGTGATTAGTGTTTTCATTAAAAATGAACAAAGGTAAAGACCAAATCAGGGTTTTCCTTCTTGACCCTTGTTTATAATGAACAATCTAAAAATTACTACTATACTTAGAAAGTATTTTAAAGACTGAAGTTGACCTGAATGGTAAAGACATAGTTGAATCTTCTGATTGTCTCACATGCCAGGAACTTTGTGCCATATAAGAATGCCATTTATATATTTAATTGTGCCTATATTTCTTTAGCATCTGCCTTTCCCACAGGACTACAAGGATTGCTGTGAATAAATAGTGTCTATACAAATGTGCTTTAAAATTTTTGTAGAATGAACTAGCAAATGAATAAATGATGATAAACAATGCTGAATTAAGGAAATGAAGTAATAGCCAAGACTAATTCAATGTTAGTTAAAAATTTTTTTGTGTGAACTTAGTTAAAAAAAAATTTTGTGGAGTATTCAGCCAGAATATTCCAAAGACTGAATGCAGAAGTCCATTGGTAGGAGAATCATTTAAGATGCTAAGAAACTTACCATGTTGGTTGTTTCCTAAATTTTGTAGATCTGCAGTCCCCAATCCCTGGGCTTTGGACAAGTACCAGTGCAAGGCCTTTCAGGAACTCAGCTGCACAGCAGGAGGAGAATGGCAGGTGAGCCAGCAGAAGCTTCATCTGCATTTACAGCCGCTCCCCATCACTCTTCTATCACCACCCGAGTTCCACCTCCTGTCAGATCAGCAGCAGCATTATATTCTCATAGGAGCACGAACCCTACTGCAAACTGTGTGTGGGAAGGATCTAGGTTTCATGCTCCTCATAAGAATCTAATGCCTGGCTCGGCGCCTATAGCTCAATCGGCTAAGGCGCCAGCCACGTACACCTAAGGTGGCGGGTTCGAATCCCCAGCCCGGACCTGCCAAACAACAATGACCACTGCAACCAAAAAATAGCGGGGCGTTGTGGCAGGCACCTGTGGTCCCAGCTACTTGGGAGGCTGAGGCAGGAGACTCACGTGAGCCCAGGAGTTGGAGGTTGCTGTGAGCTGTAATGCCACGGCACTCTACCCAGGGGGACAGCTTGAGGCTCTGTCTCAAAAAAAAAAAAAAAAAAAAAGAAGAATCTAATGCCTGATGATCTGAGGTGGAATTGAGGACATAAGTAACACATTTTGGGTGTCTCTATCTCCCATGACCTCCAGATGGGATTGTCTATTTGGGGGAAGACAAGCTTAGGCTCCCACTGATCTTGCATCATTGTGAATTGTATAATTATTTCATTATGTATTACAGTGTAATGATAATCGAGAAATAAAATGCACAAAAAATGTAATACACTCGAATTATCCCTTATCCCTGTCCATGGTAAAGTTGTCTTCCATGAAACTGGTCCTTGGCATAGTCATTACCATTGTTTTATAAAGATAAAGTGAAATAATGTGTCCAAAAAGGTTGTGGACCACTCTTCTAGATCCTTAATTCCTCTTCCAGAATACTGTTTTAAACATTTTTTTTCACTCTTATTTATTTATTTCATAATAATAAATCTAATACTTAGATAACAGATAGCTGCATAATACTTTCTGCTTTTGTTTCTGGTCTCTAGTCACACTAGATATGCCAGATCCATGAGAATACCAAGTCATTTAATTAATGTCAATTAGCATTTGCGTGCTTGTGTCACTTGTGTTTGGCTCTGTGCTGGTATGCTACATATACCATGGTGTTTCATTCTTTTGTGGCTTTATTAATGGGGTTTCTCCATCTTAAATGCTTTTTCTTTCCTTCTTTACCTGTGTCACAGCTATACATTGACTACATTGACTCTTTTTTTTTTTCTTTTTTTTTGAGACAGAGCCTCAAGCTGTCCCCCTGGGTAGAGTGCCATGGCATCACAGCTCACAGCAACCTCCATCTCCTGGGCTCAAGCAATTCTCCTGTCTCTGCCTCCCTAGTAGCTTGGATTACGGAGCCTGCCACAACGCCCAGCTATTTTTTAGTTGCAGCTGTCATTGTTGTTTGGGGGGCCCAGGCTGGATTCAAACCTGCCAGCTCAGGTGTATATGGCTGGCACCTTAGCTGCTTCAGCCACGGGCGCTGAGCCTTTTTTTTTTTTTTTTTTTTGAGACAGAGTCTCACTATGTCACCGTCAGTGGAGTATCATGGCATTACAGCTCACAGCAACCTCAAACTCTTGGGCTTAAGTGATTCTCTTGCTCCAGCCTCTCAAGTAGCTGGGACCACAGGTGCTCGCCGCAATGCCCAGCTATTTTTTTGTTGTAGTTGTCATTGTTGTTTGGCAGGCCTGGGCTGGGTTTGAACCCGCTAGCTCCAGTGTATGTGACTGGCGCCCTAGCTGCTGAGCTATAGGCAGGAGCCCAGTGACTCATCTTGAGTGTTGCCTGCCCCATAAGTCTTTCCCTGAGCCACAAGTCTAGAGTACCAGAAGCTGTTGTTCATTGTTCTATTAGAGAACGTAGTAATTTTTTTTAGACACATAAATCTTACGTGTTTATATGTGTGTATCCCACAGTAGGCTATAAACTCTTCAAAGTAAATAATCAAAAGCAATTTGAAGGATCTACCACCTATTTTCATTATCAAATATACAAACCTACCTACCTGTATCTGTATCCAAATACCCTGTCTTACTTCCTGGCACAATGGGTGGGTGCCCATCCATTCATTTAAAGTCAGTTCATCTGCTGGGGCACATCCCCTGAACTTGATTTATAGTTTGTTTACATATAGCATTCTAGCTTTATTTTCCCCAGATATTTGACCATTGCCACATTGTCTTCTTGTTCTGGTGTTGCTGAGAAATCCAAAACATTCTTTTTTTTTTTTTTTTTTTTTTGCGGTTTTTGGCTGGGGCTGGTTTTGAACCTGCCACCTCCTGAATATGGGGTTGGTGCCCTACCCCTTTGAGCCACAGGCACCACCCCCAAAGCATTCTCATCATCATTTTTTTTTTTTTTTTTGAGACAGAGCCTCAAGCTGTCCCCCTGGGTAGAGTGCCATGGCATCACGCTCACAGCAACCTCCAACTCCTGGGCTCAAGCGAGTCTCCTGCCTCAGCTTCCCAAGTAGCTGGGACCACAGGCACCCGCCACAACGCCTGGCCATCTTTTGGTTGCAGCCATCATTGTTGTTTGGCGGGTCCGGGCTGGGGATTCGAACCCACCACCTTAGGTGTATGTGGCTGGCACCTTAGCTGCTTGAGCCACAGGCGCCAAGCTGACATTTTTCTTTTTTAATGTTACATATACTTTAAATATTTTTAGAATCCATATCGAGCTCATCATGGCTTTTGCTGGGTAAAATAACAGACAGTTGTGGCATTTGGAATGGAGAAATTTAACATCTTCGAATATTTAAGAACACTCATGTGGACTATATTAATAAGGCAAGCCAAATTGTTTCTACTTTATTTTTTAGAGACAGAGTCTCATTTTATTGCCCTGGGTAGAGTGCTGTGTCGTCACAGCTCACAGCAACCTCCAATTCCTGGGCCTTGGTGATTCTACTGCCTCAGCCTCCTGAGTAGCTGGGACTATAGGTGCCCACTAGAAGACCTGGTCATGTTTTTGTTGCAGCCTGGCCAGGGCCAGACTCGAACCTGCCACCCTCAGTACACAGAGCTGGCGCCCTACCCACTGAGCCACAGGCACCACCCTGTTTCTACATTTTTTTATGTCTCCATAATTCTTCATTCTAGACTTTCATTTTGTCTAGAATAGACAATGGAATTCTATTGTCTGGAAGACAATTCTATTGTCAATTCTTTATTCTAGACATTTCACTTTTACTTCTAAATCACATACTAATTACTTACTATCAAAGCCCCAAATCATCTCATGAATCTACAGATGGGCTAAACTCATTAAAACATCCCAACTCACAGGGATATTATCTTACTGTTAAGTCAACTTCAAAGTTTCCTACATTTTAATGTTTCACAAAATAGTAAGAATTTTATTTTTATTTATTCATTTATTTATTTATTTTTGAAATGGAGTCTCATTATGTTGCCCTTGGTAGAGTGCCGTAGTGTCACAGCTCACAGCCACCTCAAACTCTTGGGCATAAGCGATTCTCTTGCCTCAGCCTCCCAAGTAGCTGGGATTGCAGGTGCCCACCACAACACCCAGCTATTTTTTTTATTGCAGTTGCCATTGTTGCTTAGCAGGCCCGGGCTGGGTTCAAACCCATCACCCTCAGTGACTGTGGCTGGCACTGTAACCACTGTGCTATGGGTGCTGAGCCAATAAGAATTTTATTAATAACAGTTTCTTACAATGTGTTTAAAAAAATAGCAATAGGGTATGTTCATGTGACTTTGCCTACCATTAGCCTGGCTTAATAAGCAGTACATCCTTATTAAATAAGGGTCACAAAAAATAGAGAACATTTAGAGACCACTTTTCTCTTTTCTGTCTTGCCAAGCATTATGCTAAAACAGAAAACACAAGGCTAACAGCCAAGTGGCTTTCTGAACACACCTTACCTGTTGGTTCTGTCTTAACACACGCTTCAACATACTTCTGCCAGGCAGAGTTCAATTTTCATAGATATTATTTGAGGAACGGAAGAATTAATCTTCTAGAAGTCATATTTCATTTCTGGCTTCTCAAAGTTGTAATCTTCTTTGGCTCTGTAATAGAGCCTTCCTTGAAATATCTATCATAAATTATAAAAAACAAACAATAAAATGAAGATAAATACGTTTTCCTTTCCTTTCCCCTCAAATGTACTTTGCTCAAAAAAACCTTATTGTCAACTGTGTGTCAAAGGATGCTTCACTTACCTAACGAATCATCATTGTTACATGGTTCTATAATCAAACCCTTGAAAATAATTCCATGAAGGCAAAACCCATGGCAGGCCGAGGTTTGGAACTCCCTAAAAGCTAGGGCAGTTCTATTGTTGCAGGCAAACCTTTATAAAACACAAACGTATTAAAAACCAATAACATCCCAATGGCTCTCAGGGCAGCAAGAGGCTTGAAGTTAGAATTATTCTCATATCAACAGGTTGAGAGAGAGAGATTGAAAGATGCCAGGGAAAGCCAGGAATCCTCTTTTTGACTGCAATATCTGTTGAAATCTCATCCTACATATTCACCATAGGCTGAACTTTTTCAAGTTCTTTGGAATTATTATACTCCCCCTCTAACCACACAATTTTGTTCTCAATCTATGAATATGTAATTTCATATCAAGCAAACTTGAATTAGTTAATTTTCACATTAGATGTAATCACACATTTTAAAAATTTGCCTAATTGTCCTGAGCTCTTTCACCAATGAGAAAGGAAGAGAAACTCCATCTAAATCACGAAGTTTCCTCGCTATGCACGCTTTCCCTCTTCAGTCCTGTGGTCAGGGCCCTGGAGCACAGATACTGTACAGAAACTGCCTAATTATGAGGTTCTCAATAATCAAAGTAAGTTTTTAAAAGACACAATATGATTAGCCCTGAAGCCTGCTATTCTAGACATATAAACCCCTGCTTTGGGTCTGGAAGGAACAATGGAGCTGTTAATTTTTTTTTTTTTTAAGCTGTTAAATCTTTAGTGGCAAATTGTTAAAGCAAGGAGCCGAAAGAATTGAGTGCCCCTTTCTTCAAATGGTGTTTGTAAGTTTGTCCATGTCAGCAACTCCGTTTCAAGACAGTCAAAACAGAACCCTTGAGTTGACCTCATGCCCTCCAAAGTTTGCTGCTCCGCCACACAAAGGTCAACATTTCTGTAAATTTTCTTAAGTGTGATTCCTGAAGACAGAGAGCAGAGGAGAGGCAGAGATGCATTGCTACTCTGGATTACTTTAGTTTTGGTTGTTTTTTTTTTTTCTTTTCCTTTCTTAAACCTTCTTTTAAAAAATGGTAGCTCATTCAGTATAGATTTTTAAAGACCTTCTGTGTATACTCCCTTGGAAAATGAAAAAGAAATAAATAAAAGGAAGGAAGGAAGGAAGGAAGGATGGAAGGAAAGAAGGGAGGGAGGGAAGAAAGAGAGAAAATAAAGTCTATGTGACACATGGCCAGATTTGGATTTTAAAAAAAAAGTTGCTAATTTGGGGCTCACTTATCTCCAGTAGGATAGTATAAGAATTATGGACATAAGCCTGAGGCTTTTCTCTGCTTAGAAAACATCTGCATTCAGTTAGAAATAAGCCTGAGTGTCATGTTAATTCTGCAGAACCAAACAAAGTCATTTTTGTTTAAACTCTCTCAGTACTGTGAGGATGAGAGGTTATACAGAAGGAAGACGAACACAATGGAACAAAACCATCATCTGCCACAGAAGGGAGCTGAGGAGCAAATAAGAGATTCTTTTGCTTTGAGAACAGATACCTGAAAATTGTTTCCAAGAGAATTCTATTCTACAACATTTCTTTCCTGGGGCTGGAGTGGAGTGGGATGGGTAGCAACTCTCCTCTTGCCTCTAAAAATGAAACTTTTAAAGAAACAGAACATTCTCCAGATTCGCCCAAAATGAATTTGACTAAAGAATTGCTATGGTTGGCAAAGGAGCAATGACATTTCATTTTTAATTTTGTGGAAAGCCAAACAAATCAAAACTACATTTATAGCCCATTGAATGTAATTTCAAATGATTTTCATGGTTTCTAAATGTTATTGGTGTTCTGACCTCAGATAAAATGAAAGCACAAACACACCACTTGCAATAAACATCAGTATCATCTCCACCTTTTGCTAACATCAATAGGACTAATTCCACTGGAATTTGCGTTTATCTCTCTCTAAGAAATCTGTGACTGCCCAGAGATATCATTTCCACACCTACATGTTTTCAAAGTTGATGGTTTCTAGATAAAAAGGGCCATTTAAGCTAGTCCTTGGGGCTGACATATTATTTCTTCTCTACTCCATTGCTTAAGATTAGGTCCTACTGAATCTCAGATAAGGAAAAGGCTTGAAGACCCTATTTTTATTTAATTGAGTGTTGTGGGATAGGATTCAGTCCTTCATCAGCAGTGCCAAAGAGCTGCACTTCAGGTTCTCTCAGGCAGATAAAAATGTTTAAGTTTCTGCTTTTTAATCCTTATCGAAAGTGAGCTGTGGGAATTGTTTGTGGATATAGGCTTGATGAGCATGCTAAAAATTCATCCTTTTACATATATTCACTGTGTCTTTGGATCTAACCAAAGAATAAAAGAACTGGACAGTGGACCGTAATTTGGGGAAACAATCTGATTGGTCTTCAGTCAAGTACACAATAACATAATGCCAGTTGTCTGTATTGAGAAGCAGGTTAAGAAATAGTCCAATGAAATGTGCCGTTATACTTACTGTGCAGATATTTCTATGACATTATTTAATGCTTTTAAGCAGAAGCCATGACAGAGCTTTTTTGATTTTTTGTTTTATGTATTTTTTCCTCTGTTACGGTTTTCTATTTTGTCTTCATTTTTAAGTCTTTGGAACTCTGATTCTTGTCACCAGTACTAGTTTTATTTTCGCTTTAGCTGCTGAAACCTTTCAGGCCAAATATGTGACCTACCATTAGTAACAGCTGTGTGTACATCACATACGTTTGTTTGAGCTTCTATATGTCAAGAACTTTATTATAGCGTGACCCTTCTCTTCCCTTTAATGTTTCTCTCATCTATTTGTTCTATTTTTTTATGTTTGTTTTTGTAAGCTCTCAAAATTCCTTTGTGAAAGAACTCAGATTGTTTATAAATAAGTAAATCTAAGCTAAGCCCTGCAATTGAAGCTTAAGCCAATTTTACACATGCCTTCCTTTGTAAATGCTTGTGATCTAATGAGTTTTCAAAAATATTTAACTTTTTGTGTTATTTTTATGTCATACAACTTTTTATTTTATGTTCAATTTTTTTTTTTAGAGACAGATTCTCACTTTGTCGCCCTCAGTAGAGTGCTGTGGCATCACACAACTCAATAGCAACCTCTAACTCTTGGGCTTAGGTGATTCTCTTGCTTCAGCCTCCTGAGTAGCTGGAACTACAGTTGCCTGCCACAGTGCCCTGCTATTTTTTTGTTGCAGTTTGGGTGGAGCAGGGTTCGAACCCACCATCCTCATTAAATGGGGCCAGTGCCCTACCCACTGAGCCATAGGTGCTGCCATTGTGTTCAAAATTTTTAAAAGAGTGGTTTTGGATATGTGCAAAGAAATTGAAGAAAACATCTGAAGTGATTATGTAATTGGCCAAGAAGATGTAAAATAATGTAAAATAAATTGAGGTGGCCAGACTTTACTGGGAAAAATGATTATAATGTAAATTACATAATAGTATTCAAGATGTCAATCATTATTAGAACATTTTCAGCTGTTTTTAATTGCTTTGGAAAACAGTGCTTAAGTAAAATTAAGAAGAATTAAATTTTAAAATCTGACATAAACATTGGGAGGATGATGCCATATATCTAAATCATACTGTACTCAAGAACTTTGGGATATAAAAAAATTGCTCTGTCTCTTACTTTATTTTTATTTTTATTTTTTTGTGGCATCACAGCTCACAGCAACCTCAAACTCTTGGGCTTAAGTGATTCTCTTGCCTCAGCCTCCCAAGTAGTTGGGACTGCAGGTACCCGCCACAACTCGGCTTTTTTTTTTTTTTTTTTTTTCAGTGCTGAGGTCTTGCTCTGGCTCAAGCTGGTCTGGAGTTCCTGCTCTCCAGGCAATCCACCCGCTCTGCCTCCCAGAGTGCTAGGATTATAGGCGTGAGCCACCACTGCACAGGCCTGCTCTGTCTCTTAATTACAGGTCCAAATTGATTTGTGTTTCCTTTTTCAGGAACACTAAGATGAAGGTGTAAACTTCAGCCTAAATTAACAGAAAAAAATTGAAATGATTAAATATAAAGTTTCCATTCTCGGCCCTGCTCCATTGTTATAGTGATGGGAAAGACATCATAAAGGTCTGTCTAAAGTAGGGTGACCAGATTCTAACATCTGTAAGGCGGGACAACATGGCAGGCGGCGGAGCTGGGGCGGGGGTGGGGGTGGGGTGGGGGGGGAGTGGGCAGGGGCGGGGCAGGGGCTGGCAGGGCAGGGCCTGATAACAAGGCAAACTTTGATAAGCAGTTCTAGATAATCACTTCTCAGCAATTATTTATTACAGTTTAACATTATAAAATTAACAAAAATAATATAAAACTCATATTCTGGTGAAATAGCCATATGGTGGCTGAGAACTGTATATTCCCTTCTTGTTCTTCAGCCCGTTCATGCGTTCTTTCCAAAAATTGGGACTTTTTAAAAACGCTGCAGGACAAGGGATGAATTGTTAAAAAGTGGGACTGTCCCGCCAAAATCGGGACATCTGGTCACCCTAGTCATGACCCACATGCTGAGAACTGCTGTATTTAGAGGATGACCCAGGGTCTCCAGATAATGGCATACCACATGTCAGCAAAACTCTAGAAAATCCACTGGCCTCTCATCATGTGTTTTATGTAGTTGACAAGCATTTTGTAAGGCCAATTCAAAAAAGAACCAAAGAGGGTTTGAATACCATTTCTTTCTATGAATTGATGACTGATATTGATTGATGTTGCCATCAACTCTGTCTATGCCTCACATGAAACAGTTATACACTTGGATCATATTTGGTTGCTGAACTTGAATCTTTTTCAGTTTCTAGAATGACTATTGACAAGATACAAGGGAGCAATACCAGGATCAGTTGAAGCAACAGTGACAATGGTTGCTGCATGTGCCTAGCTCTGACTTATCTTTTTAATTTTTTTCAGAGATGGGGATGGAGGGAGGGCAGGGTGGGGAAGGGTGTTGGGAAGGATGGGTCTTGCTATGTTGCCCAGCCTGGACACCTGAGTCCTCCTGCCTCAGCCTCCTGAGTAGCTGGGCTTAGGGGTGTAAGCCCCCATGCCTGGCTTAGCTCTGACTTCTTTAAGGTTAGTGAGCACAGCCTTTCATCAAGAAGACTTGAAAAACAGCTGCTGAGAAAAGGTGAACTTAGGCTGCGAGGTCAAGTATCACCCTTCCAGGCCATGTGCTTCTGCCTCATGTCCTCCCTCCTCTCTCTGCTCCTTATATGTTTAGACACAGGCCCTTTTCCTTAATCAGTTGATTTTTAACCCAGTACACTTTTGTCTTCTGCTTCCTCACTTTCTCCTGCATACTCCTCAGATTGTCCATGCAGAAGGGCCTCTCCTTTATGGGACAGACTGAATTTTTCACCTTCCCTTGCCTTATTTACTGAGGATCAGTCAGCCATGTCAGTCAGACACAGGGTACTCTGCTAAACGTGTATGGCTGAACATGTCCCCAGACATCATGTTCCGGACACCAAGGACTTTAGAATCTAGTAGAGGAATTAAGATTTTTACATATCCTACCATAACTCAAAAGTGGAAGAAAATGCCATAAGGTAAAGCCAAAGAACACTGAGGAAATTCAAAAGAAGACAGATTGCTTCTGGCTTAAGAGGTGGGGAAGAATTCCTGGAGGAGGGGACATTTGTACTGAGCGCTTAAAAATGGAAACAGCTTAAACCCTCAGGAACAGCACATTGCAACGATGTTACAAGAAATGCATCCAGTTCCGAGGGTATAAATTGCTGATCTGGGATTTGTAACAGAGCAGTGGGGAGTAAATACATATGTTTAAGCATAGCTGGCTACTGTTGTGTCATCCCCCCACTTTCAGAGTCAGAGAGCTGCCCCGCTGTCAGTGTGACAACTGTCTGGTTAGGGCAAGTGCAAAGAATGCAAACTTCCTTCTGATGGGGCGATGGACCCAATTATCCTTACTTCTATTTACTCTATCTTCCAATACTGAAATTTTAGATTTTATAATATTTGCGGATGATGAAATGGTGAATTTCTTCATATCTCTATGCTGCAGATGGGGAAATGGGATTTAATACATCCTAGGTCACACAGAGGGAAAAGAAAATGTTAACCAGGATGAAAATAGATATCAGCTTATGACAAAACTTTTCACAAGTCTGAGATGAAATGAGAAAAATAAGGAAGGTACAAGGAGTTTTTCATAAACTTAAAATGTATTAAACACAAGGATTATCTTTAATGTAGAGATTAAGTTTCTGGTCTCGTTAAAAATGACATGACAGTGGGCGGCACCTGTGGCTCAGTGGGTAGGGTGCCGGCCCCATATACTGAGGGTGGCGGGTTCAAACCCAGCCCCGGCCAAACTGCACAAAAAATAACTGGGCATTGTGGCGGGCACCTGTGGTCCCAGCTACTCAGGAGGCTGAGGCAAAAGAAACGCCTAAGCCTAAGAATTTAAGAGCTGGGCTCGGCGCCTATGGCTCAACCGGCTAGGGCGCCAGCCACGTGCACCTAAGGTGGCGGGTTCGAATCCCCAGCCTGGACCCGCCAAACAACAATGACGGCTGCAACCAAAAAATAGCCGGGTGTTGTGGCGGGCGCCTGTGGTCACAGCTACTTGGGAGGCGGAGGCAAGAGACTTGCTTGAGCCAGGAGTTGGAGGTTGCTGTGAGCTGTAATGCCACGGCACTCTACCCAGGGGGATAGCTTGAGGCTCTGTCTCAAAAAAAAAAAAAAAAAAAAACATATAAGACATTGCTTTTATCAGAAGTACTAACTATTTGTGATGTCAAGGCTGAGTTTTGAGTGACCTTAAAAGCCCTTTTGCTCATTATATTCACCAGAAATTACCCAAACATTCCAGGTATGTATTGATGGACATGAAAATTAAATAGGAATTCTATCACTGTTTACATTTTATAAATGTAAAAATATAATAATTGGCATTATATTTTACAGTAGGCATTTATATGGTTCACTAAAAATAATTTTGAATAACTGTGATTGCACCATCAGAATAAGTTAATTTGTGTGGGATCAATGATTTACCTGACCTACACATGGCAAAGTCAAGCTGGGCAAAAATTGCCTTCCTGACAACAATGGCAGGGAACTGAGACTTTATAATTTTTTTTTCCCACTTCTGATAACATTAGAATCCTCTTTAACAAAACAGAAAAGAGTTATTGGTTTGCCTCAAGGACAGGAGAATAGAAAAAAAAAATGTGAAAGTATTCTCTGTTTCAATAAACCAAACAGTGGAAAAATCCTGATTGAATGAAACTGATAGAGAGAAAAGCAGGAAGACTCATTCTTGAGTCTGATGTCAGAAAATGATAAAAGGTAAAGGGCAATACAAATATGAAACTATTTCTTGGTTAAATTTGTATAATGATAAAAGAGTCTGATATAATCACCCACATTTAACATCGAATATTTTGAACCTTGGGAAAAAGAACTGTAAATACTTATGTGAGATAATCACAGATTTAGGAATAAATACTACATTAATATTTTGTTTCTTTAATTAAAACAGAGTTGCTCTTGCAGTTAAATTTGGAGATGTGCTTATTCCTCCCAACTGAGGAGACTCCACATTTGTTAGTTGCCACTAGGCAGTGTCACAAAGCAGTTTACTGTAAGGAATTTATTATTACACACACATAGGATTGGTGGGCTTCGAAGTAGTTTAAATAGCAATTATTAGCTACAAAACTTCCCTTTCTGCTGGTAAATCACATGGTATTTGATTGTTCATGTGTTAAGAACAACAACAACAAAAAAACCCAATAATGAACATCTTGTAATAGACATCTGATCACTAAATTTGCATGTTACAAACATGTCTATACTCTTCCTACATGGAGGCTTTCTTAGGCTCTTGTTTTCATCCCTCCTGGTAATGATCCATGCTGTACTCATATGCCACTTAATATACAAGTTTTAATTTCCTTATTAACACATGCTTGGTACAGCCTCTGTGCACCATATGCCTACAGGAAGCTCTTATTGTCTTTTACCATCTGGGCTGCTGAACCTCAGAGTCTTTCCTCTCTTTTCCTTTTAAGTAACTATGAACTATCTTTTAAAGGCAATGAACTTAAAATATCACTGACTATGCTACCAGCTGCTTAGTTTCCACTTGGGGCATTTATCCTATAGGAGGCTCATGCATTTTTAAAGTGCTGTTTAGGAAAAAAGCATGGATTAAACACATTTCTCATGAATGGAAAATTTTGAATGTTGAAGACAGTATTAAAGCTCAAAATAAAACTTCAGAATAAAAATTGGTGACATAGTACCTACTTCTTTGGAGAAAGAACCTCAACTATTGTGGATTTTCGCATGACTCCACTGATAGAACCTCTTTTTATGTCCTTGGATGGTGTGATGAGACAGACTCCCAAACATTCCCTAGAATGAAGCTGAAACTGCCACTCAATGTCATTGGCTACAGGCGGGGTGAACGAAGGGTGGATTTATAGTCACTGTAATTTAAAAACCAAGCAAATAAAAAAGGCAACAAAACAAAATACTTGTCAACTCAGATCTAGAACAAATGAACTCACATTCTCATGACTTGCCGCTAACCCGTGTAAGGCGTGATCAATTGGACTGGTCCAACTGATCTTAGCGGGAGAGAAGCGTCCTGTGCTCCCAGCAGGCAGTTGTCTAGGCTGTTGTGGTTTGGTAAGGACGTCTAGCAGCCCCACCTCACTGATTGCACTTTAAAAAAATGCAGGATGACAACTATAGCTTCTCCACCCAGTTCGAATCACTTAAAGTTCTTTGTGAACTTTTACATTTCTTAATATTGCTTCATGCACACCCACACCCTTCACAGCTCCCAAGGCGTAGTATGTCATATTTCTATACCTCTGCATACCTAACTGATACTGTATATCTTTGTTTAGAATCTATGGCTTCCATTAAATTTAATTACTTACCCCTGTGGCTTTAAATTGAGGGTGGCTGTAAAACAAAGAGGGCTTCTATTAAATTTAATTACTTTCCCCTGCGGCTCGCATAGGAAGGGTGGCTTCTATTAAAAATTGCGTGGTATAGGTGTGGCTGCTAATCAGGGATGCTTCCAAATGAAGATATATGGTCTGTAGTAATGATTAATCAATGAGAAAACGTTAGAAATAGAAATACAATCACGTGATAATGCCAATTCTGAAATTTATTAAAGTCATCAAGGTTCCGAAAGACTTTTCATAATTTATATTGTTCTGCTTTTCTAAATAAAAATTATAGCTTACATCTGCACATACTATATAGGATATATTAATGTTCTCTTAAGGAAGGTAAACATTTTTAAACATCATAACCTAGCAGATACAAAGTAGGTTCTTTAATGCTTTAAACTGATTTTCCCCCATTTGATAGTAGCTGAATAAAGAAAATGGCTTACAGATTTAGCTATGTATATAGTTTGAAAGTAACAACTGAAAAATGATGTTCATAATCTGAATTGCAATGAAACCAATTATCTGTACTGGAGTTATTCACATGGGAATTCTCCTAAAGGTTTAGTATTTCTTAAAAGAAATTAAAAACAGCTGTAAAAATACCATAAAACAAAAATAGCAGCTGCAAAAGAGATTAACATTCCTAAATTTCATTTGAACCTGATATGTTATTTTTCCAACAGCAACATATATATTATGATTTTTTAAATCTATCTTTATGAAATTTTACCTTAAAAAAAAAAGCAGGACTACTGAATACATTTTTGATATTACCAGTCTTCAATATTCACATGAATTTTACAAAGTCTGCACTCTTAAGACGTTTTATTATTCTCTCTTTTTTTAGTAAGGCCCCAATATGAACTATGATTGTACAGTAATCTAAAATTATTTCAGAATTAAAGATTCCTGAGTAAACAGTTTACAGCAAAGTCTGTGCCTCTCCTTTTTCTCTTACTTAAACCTGTCTGCTACCTTTCACACTGAACCGTGAAGACTCAGGTCCTTTTAAAATTTTTATGTAGTGTCTGCTGCCCAATTAAGCAAAGTCAGAGATGAAACTGCATCTGATGTTTTGCATGTATATTAAAACAAAAGGCAATTTGCAGAGTAGCTGTGGATGTGGTGACAGTATAAAACAGTTTTGCTGTGCTGTTCAAACATATGGCAGCAACTTTTCTAGGCTTGCACCAGATGGAGGCCTTTAATCGATCGGGGCTGTTATACCGTATGTTATTTCTCCGTTAAATGGGGTTCTTCCTTCTCAATTGGAAAATTAAATACATTGCTAATTTTTTAAGAAAAGCAAAAGTACTTTTGCAACATAGAGATAATAAATTGAGAATCTTTATTTTTGATGAGGCAGCAAATTATCAAAGAGTTAAAATTTATCCAAAACCTATATTTTTATTCTTTTAGCAAAACTCTTCCGTCAGCGGTTCAGGTTTAGCACACAGTCGGCTTTGTTTGTGTATCTGATTTGTTTGGGGTTTTGTTGGTTTAGTAGCCAAATGCTTTCCGAGGAGAGCAGTACATCATTGCCAAACTCTCTAGGAAATCTTGCCAGTATTCAGGGAGCCTATTAAACTCAATGACCATTAAACTGATGAATTCTAATTATTCAAACTTTCAAAGGTAAAAATCACCTTTTCATTATATTTTACATCAAAATACTTCCAGGTTTTGTACACAATTTTGAAAATCATTTTTCCCAAGTACACACTTCAGTTTGTCTCAATGCCATTCAAATGTGAGCACAGTAATTACCTTACCTAATCAGGTAAAAATGGTTTTTGTACATTAATCCTTGAGAGACAAATCTGATGGATAGATACTCCTGTTACAACACAAAAAATAATTGTAGTTGGTCTCACCCTAAATATGTTAACAAAGCCAATTCTCTCCCTTTCTCTCTCTCTCTCTCACACATACACATACACATGTTTAATTTAAAAAATATGTGAGGAGCTGAGACATAAGAATACAACATTTTGGAATAGTTTACTGCTATTGTTCTTTTGTTATAAATATTATTTGTGACATAGGTTCAGATTTGGAAGTAAACTAAGATGTATGCATAACAGAAATCAAATGAAAGCAACTAGTCTCTGGAGAAATACGCGATCCTTTTGTAGAATCCAGCTTTAATGTAGAGCAGTACTTAACATATTCACAGCTTATAACAACCTAGGAAATGGGTGACTGTTGAAACAAAATATCAACCAGATCTATTCTCTTTAGCATGTTTATTTATGACTAGTTTCTTTTGAAAGAAACCAGGAGGATGATAATGGTGGCACACAGACTAAATAGGTTGTATTTTCATGAGCAGTAATCCCATACAAGTACTAGAGAGAAAAGCCATATTTTTCCAATATAATACTACAAGAGCAAATGACAGCCTTACCTGATGGCTGATATCTTTTATAGTACAACTGTGACATATTTTATGCTTCACAAAGAATGATCAAAGATGTCTCAAGAGGCTCTCTGTCATGGAATGTGGCCCCACAGCCCCTGTCTGCCTTTAAATCAGGCAATAATGTACCTTTAAAATAAGTTGGATATGCTTTTCCGAGTGATGATTATTTTGGATATATTTGAGTATGATTTTGATTTCTCTTTCAGATCTATGATTTCTAAAATTATACCCCTATTTCATTGGGTTGTGAAATGAGAAGTGACTAAAATAAACATGAGATTGTATATTTTTAAAAGCATATGTTTAATATATAGTTCTGCTTATTTTTACTGTTTCTGTAATATAATGTAGTTAAGAGGACAAAATGCAATTCAGAAACTAACAAAAAAATTCACATTTGTTTTTCATTAAACACATTAATAAAATAACTTTGACATACACTTTTTGTTCCTACATAGAAAATTTTGCATTATAGCTATTTTTTAATGAAAATTTAAGTGACTATTTTGATTTTCTACACAAATTAAAAATAAATCAGAAAATTGTGGCAATCACCTATTTAACTTTAGCATATAGACACCAATCCTATAATGTCTGGATAATTTCCAAAAGTACTATTTTTTTAAATGCTCTAATAGGTTTTGATGAAAATGTCTTGTGACTCAGCCTTATCTAGATAATGAAATTATCTCTTGGAGTTTCATCTCTTGGAGTTTATCTTCACACATGAACCTAAGACCAAGAAAAAAGGCATTTTAATGAAATTAAACCCTACTGTATATTCCCAGTGAGTATTTTGCCATGAGTACATATTTTCAAAACACAGGCCAGTAACCAATACCTGTCTAAGCTGGTTGAAGACCTTTGTCAATGGGACAACAAAATCAGTCGACATCATTTTATTTCAGTGTTAGGAATATATTTGTAAAGAAATACCACTGGCTACTGAGCCTTTTATTTAGTGTTTCTTTTGGGATACAGAAAGATTCTAAATCTATGTTAAATAGCTCTGATACCTGTCTTTGGAACAACATAGGGCCAGGCAAGAGATTATAAACTCAGTTAATCAGTCTTTTTTGGTAAAAACCACTCTAAAGGTTTGCCCTAAAGAGAGTCAGTATTCCATGCCTAACATTTATTGCACAGCAATTTCAAGTAAATATGTACTGCAATCCATGTTTAGCTCTTAGGTCCTTAATCAGATTGCCTTTGTAGCCTTTATAATTACGTTAAAATTGTAATTGTACTCACTCTTAGCTAGGTTGAATATGTCGGTTTATATTTAAATTTGATGAAATGGTGGTTGTCATCTTAATGGCCTTAAATAAAGTTAGTTTCCTTGAAATTAATTATTTCTTAAAACTAATTGTAATTTGTCAGGTTACATAATACTAACTTCTCCACCCTCCATCTGAAACCAATAAAACTCCATAAAGAAGGTAGTAGCACAATATATTTTTATAAGAAACTATTATTTCTTTGGCTTTTCAGAGTCATGAAATGTACATTGGTTCATGCTTTTAGAAGATTATCAGCTTATACAGCCTGACTTTTCTGAGACTTAACTTATTTTAAAGTCAGTACTTATAATTTGATGTTTCATTTTGAAAAAATCAGTAATGTCATCATTTCTACTATACCTAAAATGCTTTTAAAACTATAAAAATTAAAGTGATATATGATTATTTGATCTCAACAGTCATAAAAATACTTTCTTATACATGTGACAAATTCTGCTTTTGTAACACATGGCAATAGTGACACAGATGACAAATAGGTTAGCACAGTATAGTTTATGTTTATTCACCATCTTTTAAAACCTTATTAAAATAAAGAAAACTTAAAGTAATAATTAATATAATGCTATCTTACTAGGTGTAATTTTCATAATCACTATTTTATTATATTATATCTATTCTGTGAACAAGGAATTCAGAAGACTGTCACAGAATTTAAAAAAAAGGTAAAGTGCACTTAGCAAACAAATTTTTAGACAATAATCTATTGTAGGGAGAAACCAAAGAAGACAGAAGAATAGCTCTAGTGTCTGCCCCCAAACAGTCGCCAGGATATGGGCAGTAACAGCCATAGTTTCTATAGTTTCATGTATGTGTCGTTTCAACATTTACAAAATGAGAGTTTGACAAAATTTTGTAATATCTCTTCCAGCTCTAGTTAGTTTTAGAACGAATTCAACATTTTGTCTAGCCCTACCATCTCAGTGTATTGGTCCTCTTGACAAAACATTAAAATTTTACATTTATGCCTATGTTTACAGATCACAGAATAGTTTAACACGCATTATCTTAGATCATTTATACAATAGCCCCCCATAGCAAGTTCCATTATTCTTCTACAGGATAATGACAAAATTTAGACTCAGTGAGTCACTTTTTCCTTTTAATATCCTCACCGAGTGGCCAGATGGGAAATAGAAACCACTTCTATTTCAAAGGCATTATTCTTTGCCCTGTGCTACCTTCTGTAAGATTCCTTCAATAGTCTTGAAAAGTAATAATTCAGCTTTTGAGTGACAAGGATCTCATTATTATATAAGTCAGCCCATTTCTTTGTGGGGCTGCCTTGTAATAAAATGATATAATAGTTAATAAATACTTTATATTGAGCCAAATATGGCTCCTTGTACGTGCAACCGTTGTTCTGCGTCTGTGATTGCACCAGGCTGGGATCTCCTCGGAGGGTGGGGACTAGGAATAGTGTCCTTGTATCTTCAGCAACAAGTACAGTGTTCACCGCATAGTAGATGCTCAATAAAGTGTGGTCCTGACTGAGAACTGTTATCAGTTTCGGAAAGTGTTATTTCTACTTGCAATAAAACTTCCCCTGCCATTTTTGTTTGCATTCAAATAGCCTCACCCGCAGGTGCATCACGGGCACCTGGAGCAATACTGGCACATAGTTGGCATGCAACAGTGTAAGCGCACTGTGCAGATGTGTGAAGCGAATAAACCATGACCAATAAAACTGATTGCAGATCATTTATTAGGATTAATCTTCTCAGAATACATTCGAGTTTGTCAAGGTCCCTTTTAAAACATGCCAGCTGGTAGTAAAGCCATGAGCACTATGTGTAGTGTAATCCCTTTAAGAACTGTTACAATAAGGGATTCTACCTGGTACATGTTCTTTGGTTTAAAATAACCTAGTAAGAATTTTTTTTATTATTATTAAGAACTCATCTGCATACAGCCAGGACAAATTTCTAGTAGAATATCACAGAAAACATTTATAATTTAAACCAACAGGAAACATAATAAACCAGACAATTAAAGACAAATGCAGAGATTTTAGTTTTTTAAAGTACACATTTTTACTGTGACCTTCAACTTGTGCCAAAGCTTAAAATTAGCAACATTGGGAAATGAAAAGGTAATTTTATTTGACTGTATAGTAACATACGATCCAAGAGATTTAACTGCAGAGTAATAAGACTATTCAAATTGCACTTGAAAATTGGTCAGACTTACAGCTATTTTTAAAAAATTCCTTATAATTAGAGTGATTATGGTGATTATATTTTGATACCATGATTGGAGTTAGCCTTCTTAAACAGTTTTCTCATATTGGGGGTATTTTCTCATTTCATTTCAAAGTATAATATTTCTCACATAATAAACCATGTCACAAACAAATAGTTTTCCCTCTCTTTAATAAAAAGGGCCTATAAATACATTTTTTTATATAATTGGTTTCTAAAAGCCTCAAAAATATGTTCATAAGGTAGAGAAGCAATCCTTTAAAAGTCATTTGAACTATAGAACCAACACTTAAAAGAAACAGAAAATTCTGAAAAACCCAGAGTTAATGCTCAAAGGCAAATTGGAATTACTCTTTTCATAAATAATAAATTAAACTATAAAAGTAAGAGCAAAATTTCTATGATTAAGATCACTGAGAGGGTAAAACTGAAGAATTAATAGTAAGTTTCAAGGTTAATTGGAAAACTTACACTTCAAACAGTGAATATAGCTGTTTCAATAACCATGAGTTCCAGTACTTAAATCAAGACCCAGAGTTAGAAGTCTTTACGTGGGAAAAAATAGATGGAATTTAAATTTTCCTCCTAGAAACTTTTGCTTTATTTAGGTAGAGTAAAATATGAAATGAAAATAATTAGCAAGACAATTCAGTAATAAGCAAGTAAACGAAGGATTACAGCCAGTTGAACTATCCATAATATTTAGGAGGCAATGTTTTGTGTTCATGTGTAAAAACAGATTGTACACGCTCACTAAAAGAAAATAAATCGTTGGAAAGAAGTGGATGCATAAAACAGACGAAATTGTGAAATTCATAAAGAGGTTGGGGGTCCCTTTATAAGCCTTATTCATATTACTGTTTCAGAATATCTTATAAGTAATATTCCAGACACCATGGTCCAAGTTGAGTCCTGGTGCACGGGACTTCTTACCCTGCCCTGTCCTGCCAATCTTGCTAACACCTTCTATTTAGAAGCTATTCGTATTTGTAAATATGTTTGTATTCCTTATAAAACTGGAACAAAAAGTGAGCAATTGTGTTTTCCTGGAATGTGTTTTTCTAGTGCCTTACAGATATCTCTAATCAACAAAAAGAAAAATAAAGTCGAGTGGCACCTGTGGCTCAAAGGAGTAGGACGCTGGCCCCATACACCAGAGGTGGCGGGTTCAAACCCAGCCCCAGCCAAAAACTGCAAAAAAAAAAAAAGAAAGTCAAGTTTGCCAAAGCCCTTCATTAGTGAGCCTCTTTGAAGGAACAGGCACTCCCAGGTGTTGTTGAGGAGATACGATAATCTGGATGTAGCTCAAATGCATTATGCGGAGGGAAAGCACCCACTCGGGAAGTTATCTGGCAAGCTTACACAGGTCAAATTGTAATAAGGGAGAACAGGTCCATGGTTGCTAGACCTGGGATGGAGAGAGAGGAAGACCACAGAGGGGTAGGTACCATGGGGGAATTGGGGGGGATTATGGAACTCCCCTCTATTCTGAAGGCATAGCTATTAATATTTGAACAAATCTAATGTCTATTGAAATTCACAGAACTGTACCATAGAAAACAAAATTTACTGTTTGTCAATTTAAAACCACATAATTATATATACGTAAATGTATACCTACATATGTAATACACACGTCCATTTAGGTCTCTTTTGCATCTAGTTGTATGTTTGTCTATTCTTTATCTTTATATGACAAACAAAAAGGATATACTAGAAACTCATTAAAGTGATGGGCTTTGGTGGGTGAAAATGGTTCAGCTAAAGACAGAAGCAAAAGGACATTTTTTGATTTCTGTCTTGATATTGTTTTGTTTTGGAACCATGTGACTGAATTATCTCTTTGAAAAATACAATTAAATCACAAACAAAAATGAGTCTGATCCTTGGCTGGTTGATCCCATTTTGATCCCTAGATATAGTGAATTATTTGCTTACTACTTTTGAAGTGGGTAGGAGCAATAAATGGTAGGTGTATACAAATTCTATTGGGCTCATTGTTTTTTTTTTTTTTTTTTTTTTGCAGTTTTTGGCCTGGGCTGGGTTTGAACCTGCCACCTGTGGGATATGGGGCCATCGCCCTACTCCTTTGAGCCATAGGCATCGCTATTGGGCTTATTTTTTAACTTAATTTTTTCCTACTCTTTATATAGCTGGAGATAGAGCCCCTGACCTACTAGGAATTCACAGGTTTTTTTTCTAGAAATAATTCCTCTTTCAACTGAATCAGCCGCTTTGAAACACAAATGAGAAAAAAATTGGCAATCTGTTTCTTTATTATTAAGACCTTCCCGCCCACGACCATATGTTCTGGTTTATTTTCTAACAAAACTTTTGTTTAGTGCTTTTTAAATTCAGCTGTATTTTGTGTTTTGTAACATTAACAGGTTACTAAATGAAATGAGAGAAGTTAAATAAGTTGCTTTATCTAGTCAATAGGAAACAGCTCATTATTTTTCGACTCTTTTGGTCTAATTGTGTTAGTCTTGCATAAACTGTCAAACTATGAAACATTTTGAAAAGAACCTATTAAATTCCACTGGCTTTCCTCCTTTGGTATCTTCTCTGAAAGTTAGATAAGCTTATACCGGATCCCAGCACACTGAGAGCTTAAGTTTCTCCTTCTGCTTTCATAACTAACATCACTAAATGTACACTACTGTTTGCGTCCTCAGTTTTGAAAATGAAAGATTTTTAGCTGATTGATTGAGATCACCAAGGTTCCAAAGAATCTACTGATTCCCATTGTCCATCATGTTTGTTTTGTGTGTTTGTTGTCTTCTAAAGGAACAACTTTTTTTTTTCTTTTTTCATTTTGAATGAAATCCAATATAAATCAAAAGACATGGACATTTAGACTTGAATTAAAATTTCCAAATCCTAGAATCATCTTACACGAAATAAAGAACCAATTTAGTTACAGATATTAATAGATTTAGTCCAAAAAGTCAGTTGTTTAAGTACTACAGCTACATTCCAATTTTAGATTTTTGTATTCTAGCACTTCAATGTATTCTGGGGGGAAAAAAGCCCATTTTGGTAATTTCTGTGCATAACTTTTCTCTTGTTTATTAAGGATTCGTAAGAATCAACACAGCCGATGCCCCATACAGAAAAAAAAAAATCACTGTGTAAATCAAGTTTGTAGAACTGGAACAAGCAACCATTTAAAATCATAATATAAACTGTTCTATATTATTTTAACCTTAACCATTGCAAACAAATTGCGCTCACAATATTCTTCAAGAGTGTGAACAGGAAAAAATACAGACAAAGAATTTTTGTCCTGATTTTGCACTCTGGGCACTGCACTACTTAATTGGGATGCCTTCAGTGTATTACATTAACAAGTCAGAGCAGGCAGGGAGGGCACTGAAAGAATGATAGGCTGATAGGCGTTCAACTCATCAGTATTTTATTAGACCAGATCTCGACTCTCACAAAGCCCAAGCTGTCTCCCTCCCCAGGTAGGATAGTAATGTGCTACACTGTGTGTGATTTCTTATTACAGAGATGTCAGTTTTAGTTTGAAACATAAACATATTTTTATTCATACATTAGTGCTTAGGGTGATCAATGACAGTGTATCTAGTATACTGGAATTTGTTTTGATCAGTAGAAAAACAATTATTCATAAAAACTCAAAACACAGGCAAAGTTGTGAAAGAAAGGCAAAGAATTATAGTTTTCTTGCAGGGAAGGTAATTTTAATATAGACGAGATTGGTTCAAGTTCTGCCATTTGGATTGATAGATTATCTAGAAGAACTATCATTTTAATAATCTCAATGACAGTATAGCACTGGATACTTGGTATAGTATTATAAATTAAATTTACTGCAAATGTTATTGTAGAGACTATGGAAGGATATCTATTATTTGTGTTTGTGAAAGTTTAGATAGGAAAAAATTTAAGATTCTTTGACAAAACGTAACAGAAATGATCTATATGATACGGCTATATTGCCAGTTGTCAAAAATTTCACTTTAGCCATTACTTCTTCTTCGGTATCCTTGACTTATAGTGACATGATTCCACTTGTGAGAGAAAATATTATATTAACCCACTGGAATGTTACCACTGGAAGGTGGTGCTTTGCAGAGTTTAGCAATATTGAGTGCAGTTAATTTTTTAAAGAAATATATTGGCTTCCATTTATTGTGTCTAACATTGAGAACTTGTAGCTGGTATTATATAAAAATACTAGTTATCCTGCACACTGATGAGAAGTAATTATAGCAGATGGTTAAAGGTTTTAACATGCACACCTGTACCTTTATTAAATTAGCAAATATTCTTTTGTTCCTACCTGAAAAACTATAGGATATATGTAAAACATGACTTCATATGTCTCCACCCATCTATGTATCTGTAGTCTCATTTACCTAAGTACTTTTACTTCAAACTAAAAGCAGTACATACTTCACAGGTGTAGTTTCTATCAAAACCTTAGGCTGCAACGTTATTATAACATATGTCTGTCTTATCTGCTGGACTAGAAGAATCATAAAAGGCAGGTACCTACAGAATCCAGAATACTGTTTAAAAGGCAAGTACCTTAAGAATTCAGAATACTGTTTAAAAGTATCAACATTATCTTTCTCTTTGTTTTCCATTTGGATGTGCTCATATCTACCAACTACTAACAATTTTTTCTGTTAGGAAATGAAACAGGAAGAACTACAACCACACCATAATCAATGTTTAGTGAGTGATCATAACATGCCTGATTCGCTCTTGAGAGCTTTAGCAATAGATATTATCAATAGATATTATTATTTTATTTGTGTTAAAAATGAGGACAGTGGATGGGTGTGGTGGCTCATGCCTATAATCCTAGCAGTCTGGGAGGCCATGGCAGGTGGATTACCTGAGCTCAGGAGTTCAAGACCAGCCTGAGCTAACGTGAGACCTCATCTCTAAAAACAGCCAGGCATCGTGGTGAGTGCCTGTAGTCCCGGCTATTTGGGAGCCTGGAGCAAGAGGATCACCTTGAGCCTAAGATTTTGAGATTGCTGTAAGCTATGACACCACAGCACTCTATCCAGTATGACAAAGTAAGACTCTGTCTCCAAAAAAAAAAAATGAGGACACTGAAACACAAAAATTAATAAATGTATGGCAGATAATACAATAGAGATAGAAAGAAGAGCCAGGATTCAAAAACTGAATTGTCAGGGGCTCAGGAGGGAAATTAGATATTAACTCTTAGTTTTCTAAACATGTGAAAGTATATGAAGCTTAGACCATAACATCTGTAGGACTCCTTTAAAACTGATGTGTCTCAAGAATAAGAGGGACTTTAACAAATGCAATCAGTGTAACTTAATTCTTTATACCCAAATGAATCACAAACAATAAAAAAGAGAGATAAAAGCACCAATAAATGAATAAATGAATGAATGAATAAATATAGATAAATTGATGTCTAAGAAATTGCAGCATATGCCTACTATAGATACTAGAAAATAGCATTCTACTTGCTAATAGAGCTTGCATTTCAAGATGCTACTTTACTTAAACAAATCCTATAGTAGGCTTGGAAATTTTGAATCCTCTGAGAGACAAAGGGAGGGGAGGCCAAGGGGACTATAGGTGAAGAGAGGGTGATTGGTGGGCCCACACCTATGGTGCATCTTACAAGGGTATGTGTGAAACTTACTAAATGTAGATTATAAATGTCTTAACATAATAACTAAAAAAATGCCATGAAGGCTATGTTAACCAGTTTGACAAAAATATTTCAAATTGTATATAAAACCAGCACATTGTATCCCATGACTGCATTAATGTACACAGCTATGATTTAATACAAAAATAAATAAACAAGGAAATAGAATCCTCTAGCAGAGGAATCACCACATTGGAAGGTTATCTCCATTAGGTTTTCTGTTTATGATTGTGATACTTCTCCAGAAGCTTTCTGAATTTAGAAGAGTGCATTAGAAAAATACCAAGTTTTACACAACATCGTTGTAAGCACTTAGACCAGAGGACCCCATATACAAACAATGTTACTTGAGGGGGAAAGTCTGATACTGAGAAATGATTTCTCAGATAAAAAAACGTAACACTTCCCTACACACTGCTAATTACAAGACTTAAATCATTCAAGGAAAACAAATGAGACAGCCTTATATAAAATATGTCTCCCAATCTCTAGCCCCACCTGCACACATACCCATTAGATTTTACATAAGCTTTAAGAAAATCAAGGGATGGATTTAGTGGAAGGTAAGAGACCCAGAGACAGGAAAGTCTCAGACCATGGCTGAGTAAAAGGTAGTGGCAGTCAGGCAGCAGAGCACCAAGTCTGTTGTCGGTACAAAAGTCCACCGCATCTTATCTGCAGCCCTCGAGAATAAGTAATAATTGGAAGTCAGAATTTTTCAGATTTTAAAATAAAAATATTATAGCAATAGACAGAACATCAAAAGTAGAGTCTGGAGATACACCTTCTGCTCCAAACATCAGTATTTTTTTCACTAAATATACATTTACACTAAGTGAAAAGATGAATGAGGTAGTCAAAAATATTTTTGTTATTTTAATATTTTTGGGGGGATGAGGAGTTGTCTCCAAAATTTCTAATTTCTCAGATTGTCAGGGCCTTATTTTAGAATTACATAAAGATTTTAAAATTCCTACATATGTTAAGAATGTACTTTTAAGAGTACATTTCCTTTTGAAACCTTATTTCAATGGTAAATCTTACTTTAAGATTTTAAAATTCCTACATATGCTAAGAATGTACTTTGTTAAGAATGTACTACTTTTTTTTTTACTCTATGATTAGGAATTATTCCCCTTCTCATTTTCTGTATTCTAATAAATGGATCCACGCATTTTTGTCATCTTTAAGAGTTTTATAGAATTCCAGTCTCTTCTTATCTTGCCTTAATCTCTTCAGAAAAAAAAAACTGAAAAGAAAGAAAGATGGAAGAAAGGAAGGAAGGGAGGGAGGGAAGCAGGAAGGAAGGAAGGAAGAAAGGAAGGAAGGAAGGAAGGGAGGGAGGGAGGGAGAGAGAGAGAGGACTAACGTAAAACTAGAGACTGATCCTGGGTGACACTCGGGTACATTTGAGGCGGCGACTATATTTTAAAGGTCATAATAATATCTGAGTATGTGTAGCTATACCATGGAACACTCATCACATGGAAAGGTAGAAGACATTTGAATTAAAAGGCAATTTGTAAAGTTGAAGTCAAAGTCTTCATGAATATTGATTTTGAGTTGTTTAATTAGGAGTTTGCATTACTGTCTAGTAATAAGCCTTGCAAAGTTAAATCAACAAATCTGGATCCTAGAATCTGACAACATTAATTGCATAAATTCGACGTCATTGCTATCATGGAAATTCCCTTGGGGGAGGGGTGTGAAGTTAATGATAGAACATTTTCTCTTTGTTTCTCAGCCCTTTGATCCTGTGGTTGTAAAGCCCCTTTGCTGTTGGCCTGCCCCAGTGTGAAGGTGCAGTTTCTTTTATTTTCACTGCAAGCTCATGTTTCTCAAAAGCCAAACCTGCTGGAAGATATGGGGAGCTGTTCCTTCTCCCGTCCTGAGTAGAGTGACTGGCGTCATAGCTCACAGCAACCTCAAATTCTTGGGCTACAGTGAATCTCTGGTCTCAGCCTCTGGAGCATCTGGGACTATAGGCACCGGCCACCATGTTGGGCAAGGTTTAGAGACTGAGTCTCACTCTGACTCAGGCTGGTCTCCAGCTCGGCCTCCGAGGGTCCTGGGACTGCAGGCATCAGCTGCAGCGCCCAGCCCTTCTCTTCAGCATGGTTCATTCTCCCCGCATTACCGAGCGGCTCCTCTGCGCTGGGCATCGTCCAAATACGCGAGTCTGGTCTGTTCCCTGCACAGCCCCCTGGCATCACACAGTGCTCTGCCCAGCTCCTCTACAAGCAACCCGACTTTTCCTGCGTCCCCTACATTCTTCTCCCATTGATCCGAGTGTCGTGTTTTCTTTCCCGTGAGATCGTGTCCTGTCTTTCCACCCCCTTCCCCCCACACCTGCCGTCTCCTTCCTGTCCTGGTCATTCAGACATCGCTTTCTCAGAGACACCGCCTCTCACCTTCACATCTCACAAGACGATACATTTCCTTTTGAAACCTTAGTTCAGTGGTAAATTTATCTTTATTTTTGTAATAATTTAACTACAACGATCTTCCTCATCAGTCCCCGAGCTCCATGGACGCTTTTTCTGCCCAACTCCATCTATCCCGCCCTTCCTGCTGGGCCTGTTACAAACCGAGGATGCAAATAGAGCGTGATTGGAGAGTTGGAAGATGGTTACAGTGTGTGGATGGGTAAAGAAGATAAAGAGAACACTTCCAAGAGGAAAAATAAATGTGTATGGGAGTTTTTAAAGTTACTCTGTTAGCCAGCTGTTGTACTGGGCACCTGTAATCCTTGCTACTTTGGTGGCTGACGCAGGAGGATCCCTTGAATCCGGGAGTTTGAGGTTGCAGTGAACTACACTGATGCCTCAGCTCGATAGCCTGGGCAACAGAATGAGACTCTGTCTCACAAAAATTTTAAAAAAAGGTATTCTTAAATTTTTACCTTCAGAATAGCATATTACACAGAACACTATTAAGTAGGATGTTGTTTGAACGTTTTTGTGCTTTATTAAAATTAGAAGGAAACTGAGAGCTATCTAAAATTATTTTACTGAATTTATTTATGAATATTGTAAGTCGAAGTTGTTATTCTCCAATAGAACTTATTATATTTAAACCTGAAACATTTCAATGACTTTCCTACTTTGAAGTTGAATACTTCCAGGATTTTCCTAGACAGTCCCATGTTTGCTAGACAGTCCCATGTTTGGGAGACATATTCATTATAAAATGATATTATTTAACTACACCTTTTATCACATAATTTAACTATATTGTTCTTATACCCTTAAAAATTTTTACATTAAATTCTTTGCAATTTTTTAAAAATTCCGTAGCTGGCACATGAGTCCCAATTTTGGTTCTGAAAATGTGACTGTTGAAGAAGTCAGACAACACCGTGGTGAGTAACAACCTGGTGAATTTTAAATATATTTTACAAAGGAAAACAGGTTGAAGCGATGCTTGCCTACAAGGTGTTAAGGGATATCCAGAAGTTTAAATGTTTTAGAGAATTGAAGGAGAATAAAATTGAGAAAAAGACACTGGATTTATCAGTAAGTTACCAGTAGCCTTACTGGGAACAGCCTCATGTATGTACTGAAACAGAAAAATTGAGAACTAGTATAAAGAGAGGTGCTTGTTGAAGAAGTTGTCAGTTAAGTATAAATCTCAGGATTCAAGAGTTTGAGAAGCAAAAGCAAGTTGGTAATTTGAAGAACTAGAGGCAAGGAAACCGTTTTCTTTAAAACAAAAAAAAATTAAATAAAAATTAAAGGAAGATAAACATAATTGTCAAAGTAAGGTACTGAAGCAGAGAATAAGACCTGAGTGAATGGTTTAGGTTTATACAGCAAGCACGTGTATTTAGTTCTCAAGACTTGAGTTAAGGGTGAATCGGAAAATGTGCCCATATTTCTTTGCTAATGCCAGGGGGAAAACTCTGTGATCTAGAGTTGTCTTATCCATCACTACTCCACAGTATGGCTCAATCGCACCCTTTCAATCTCCGTTTAGTAACCATTTCCACACATCTTCATGAATGTGGGACACGACAAATGGCGACTCCAGGAACAATTGGAAATCCTTCCAGACTAACCCCGTTACACTTGCTATCTCCCTTTCTCAGCACTCTACTCCAGCACGTTTGTTTTACATGTCGTCTTAAAGGCCACAACCATGAACTTCTTCCTGTTTTTCACCTGTCCTCCTTTCCCATCATAACAGAAGGAGATGTTCTTTCAAGGGATAATCCCTTCACCAGACCTCTTATTTTCTTGTTCATGTTTTTCCTTTCGTTATATTCTCAGTCTTTCACTGGCTCCCTTCTTGCTGCCCACAGACATATTAAAGTCTCTTCATAAGCTGTGCGTGTGTGCACAAAACACAGTTACTCACATTCTTCTGACTCCACGTTCTGTTACAACCCTCCTCTGTCACAACCCTCCTCTGTCACTCTTGTTCCCTTTCAGCCAATCTCTGGAGAAGTTCTACCATCCATGAGTCTGTTTCCTCTCGTTCATTTACTTTTCAGTGAACTATAACCTGAATTCTCTCCCTGGTCTCTACTAGAACTGTTTTCCCCCAAGTAATTTCAAATCTTCTGCTTTGTCAAAACTGTTGCTGTGGCTCCTCATGAATGTCCTGCCCTATAAACTTTTCTAGTACAGAAGACCTTGTTGTTTATAAGTTTTAAAAGGACCACTAGTGCTTATTTGTCCAATGTTCTATTAGATATTATTTGGTTCCCACACAATGGGCTTTTATATGTATATTAAAAGGACTGTTATAGATCCATATGAAATGAGGTGAACATAGGTTTATGATATGCTAACAATGAAAAATGATCGTAAAATTGTATCAACAGTATAAAGAGCTAGATTCATTTTAAAAATGCAAACTCACAGATGCATATCTGAGATGTACAGGTGTGTGTGTGTATATATGTTATATATGGGACCCAGCTCATTTAATACTCCATCAAGTTATATGCCTCACTCATAATACTTTTATGGTAATGATTTTTCAAAAAATATTATTTCTTTTGCACTGTTTGAATTTTACAGCATATATGTTTTATATTCATGGCAATCATTTTGAAGATCACTATAATATCCTTAAAGGCATTCCATGTCCTCCTTGGGACTCCAGTTACTAGAGCATTCAGTGTCTTTCAAAATCTGACTCATGTCAAAAACACAGCTTTGAACTTGGCATTCCTCTAAATCATATCTAAATAAATTCCTATCTCTGGCATGCTTGTTAATGCATTTTCACATCCCTTTGGTTTTTCTTAAATCTACTTTATCAACAAAGCCAAAAATAGGAAATACAACAATTTTTCTTTTATCCCCATCAGAATACAATTTTTACCAACTTCTATTGATTCTGTATTCTAAATATTTTTTAAATTGGTTATCTTCCTATCTTAATCCTATCTTAACCTTTGTTATGTAGTATTTCTTGCCCTCCATCCATACATGGTTATATTTTTTCATGTTTTTCTCCACAAATTCCTGTTTTTCTTGTCATGTCACCTACCACACAGTCTTTTGTCTTAGTTTCTTCTCTCCTTTGCTAAATGCAAAAAAAAAAAAAAAAAAAAATGACACCCGGCAGTGCCCATAGCTCAGTGGGTAGTGTGTTAGCCATATACACCGAGGCTGGTGGTTTTTGAGCCCAGTGGGCCCAGCCTGGGCCTGCTAAACCACAATGACAACCAAAAATTAGCCAGGCGTTGTGCTGGGCTCTTGTAGTCCCAGCTATTCAGGAGTCTGAGAAAAGAGAATCACTTAAGCCAAGAGTTTGAGGTTGCTGTGAACTGTGATGTCACAACACTCTACCAAGGATGACATAGTGAGACTCTGTCTCAAAAAAATATATATTGACACCAGTGTTTACATCTAACATAGGTCTTAATTCAATATGGTATCTAGTCCATGGAAGATATTTAGACATCATCAGTTGAATATATTAATAAAATACATAGTTCTCAGCACATGACCATTGTTTATGATAAATACATTTGCTAAAATTCCCAATACATGTCTGTTGTTTGAAACGAATTCATGATCTGTAAAGGGTGTATCACCTAGAAAGCTAAACTTGTGATTATTTAAAATCTATTGGGAAAAGAAAAGGAAACTTTTGTTATTGTTGCTTCATATAGAGGTTTGATGGAGCAGTAAGAAAGTTACTGGATGAGAAGAAATGTGGTTGGTTCTCAGGTGGCCTGAGCCTAAGAGTTCCAGTCTGCACTGAATGATGATTGTGCCACTGAATTCCAGCCTGTGTGACAGCCTGCTTTCTGTGCTTAAACATAAATAAATGAAAATAATTTTTTTTAAAATTGATTAATGAGAAGAAATTTAGCTTCTTCCTCTAAGAAGAAGGATAGAATGTGAGTCTCAAGGATTAGAAGCATGCAGTGAAAATGATGCCCTAGCTGGCAGAGCTGAGAAGAGACAGACGGGGTGTGTGTGTGTGTGTGAACATGACGTTCAGAGGCTAAGAGTAGACGTAAAGGAATCCAGTGAACATATCTCTTCTCTGTTTCTTTTATTGATTTTCACCAATTCACACCTGTAGCTTTCATGTTACTATAAACCCTCCTACTTAATATAGCACATAACTAATGTTCCCATGTTTAGGTTGGTTTCTGTAATGAAAAAATAAATGCTCATCACAAAAACTACTTCAAATAAATGACCACAAAAGGAAATCAATGACATTGGCAGTACCAGTAGGAGATTTTTTACATGTGTGTGTATGTGTGTGTGTGTGTATAAAATCAAGGGGGAAGGTCTAGTGCTCTTCTCTATGCTGCCAGAGAAAAGAAAGTGGCCAGGAGATCAGGATGATATTCAGAGAGAGTGGAAGGGACGGTAGGCCAGAAATGTTTGTTCACTCATTCCTGTACTGAATTCCTGTGCAACTTTATGTTGCGGATGTATAGCTATTTCAAAGAAAGAATTACAATTAACTGGGGGGGCATAATTCAGATTAGGAAGTATACATCCTATCATACAAGTGTAAAATATATGTATGTAGTACTTATATATACTATGTCTGTCTAGAATGAAGTAGGATACTTTAAAAATCATATAGTATTATATTACAAATAATGTTTGTGTGTACGTACACTTAGGAATAATGTGGAGAGATGTATTTCAAAATGTTAGGAGTAAATGCTATTTCCTTTTATGATTTGTTTATAATAGTTCATATTTTTTTAAAAAACTCATCTTCCTTATACAGCAAAGTTATTAAATACCCAGCTAATCAAACGGTTTCTGCTCCATATTGGATATAACATTGTATTTATGGAAAATCATCTTGTCTCAGAATGGTTAGAAACTCCTGTGATCAATCCTATTAGCAACCCACAAATGTTTTTCTTATGATGTTGCTCAAGAGTAATATTTTTACAGAGTTTGGGGAAAAGAGGAATTCTTTGGCTTTGATTTAATTTCATTCTCACACTCAGTCCTTGTTTACAAAGTGTGTATGTTTTTACCTTTTCTCAGAGTCACACACGTATAGTACAAATAGCAATGTTGTAGGTAAAATTTGTTTGCAAGACTCTGCCAGGCAAGACATAAGTAAATGACAAAAGAATTTTGAGTTACTGACTAGGTACTGACTATGTAAGTTCAAAGTGTTTTTTGCATATAAGGTAAATTTAAAAGAGGAAAATATGGGTTTGGCATATTTTCTCGAACAATGGTTCAAATGTCTTGGGTTTGGCAAAGTTAAAACGGCATTTTCCCATTCCCTTTTTTGCTCGTAACTTACAAAACCATGTATACTTCAAGGGAAATTTAATCCATATGTTCTGATCCATTTGCACTTAACTTGTCATAATATTGTTCATGAAAATCATTTTATGTCCAGGAATGTTTGTGAGAACCTTTGTAACGTCTCTCCTCTCTGTTCTAAGAAATTGCATTTTGTAATTTCTTAGCCAACCCAGAACCTCAAAACATTAAAACTTAACATTTATAAATTGCAAGTAAATTCTTACATGGCCCAAATTTTCTCTCCGATTTATTTGTGTGTGTGTTAATAGCAAAGCGAATAGTGTCAAGCCAAAATACCAAATGGCAAGAATAAATCAATTCTGATGAATAATTTTAACAGATCTTATATTTAATAAATACGTTTCTCCAAATAAAGGAATGTGATCCCTCCATTAGAGAAAGTATTATTTTTCTACAAAGACAAATTAAAGAGCAGATGGGAGATTTATGAGAACCTTTGTCAGCTATCAGTCTTTAGAGCTAAAAGTCAGCCACCAATAATGAGTCTAACACAACGAGAGAGAAAACCAAGGCTGAAAGAATTACACCTTCCAAAAGTCGTAATTGCTTATTCTGTACAGGATTTCTGTGCCTCTTAGATGGGATGGAAGCATTCATCAGGGAGAACCTTAATATATTTAAAATCTAATGGAATACACTTGAACGCTGCTATCACAATATTTCAGTATTGAAAAACAATTTTTAAATAAATTGTCTTAAAAACGATATATTGTCATTTTTATTACCGGTGGTTCTAAGTATTCTTCCAGCCACCTAATACAAGACTTACCCGTAGTGGCCGAACACTCTCCAGTACCCTAGGTATTTCAAGGACACATTAAGAATGGTAATGTGAAAAGCAGAACATACTGCGCACTGTTTAGGAGACTGAGATGCCATTAAAAACTCCCCAGGAAGAAGGAACCAAAGTCCAGCGTAAGGCTAAGATTGCGAAAGCCCGAGTTTTTAACCAAACCTAAAATTTCAGCCTACGTCTATTGAAACTGATCTTAAACTCTCCCCAGGGAGAATGGATGCCTGTATTTGCTGTGCTGTGAACTATTTTAGAGTAGAAACATTGTATATTTTATAATGGATGTTTAGGTGAACATCTGGATATATGCAGAAAACCCATGTAATTAATGGGCTATGTAAAATAAATTGCTGTATTTGAACGCTCACTCTTTGATTCTGGGTGAATGAGTTTGTGGTTACAAAATTAAGGTCTCAAGAAGATATACCTACGTTTATAGACACACACACTCCATTCCACATACTGCCAGCTCCAGCAATAAGTGAGGAATTTAGTGCCTTGGATCAGATTGATGCTGTTAATTAACATCATCTGGACTATAATATGTGTTTCGAAAGGGAAAAACATCATATAGCATTTGAATGTATTTTCAAAACATTGTGGAGATTAGTACTTATAAGAAATATAACATCCCTACATGTTTATCATTGATAAAGATGAGGTGGTTATATGGATAGGATAATCTCTCACCTAGCAATCAATCTTCAGATAACTTTGTATGTTCAGTATTTATTCAGTTTATCTACTCACCTATCTCCATCAGTCAATAGATCAATTTTTACCAACATTTGCTGAAAATGTCATCAGACTTCAGACTGGGAATGGGATAGACTTAGGTACATATCGAGCAATCCTGATCTTGGTGTTACATTCGCAACTCTTCTCTGAGTGATCTACTCAAGAAATCTACAACTGACTTTGTCCTGGAAACCACAGGGTTTCATAGAGGAGAGTTGTTTAATCTGGTGATTTTATTTCACTCCTCCGGGTCATTGGTCTCACAATAGTGATGCCTGACTCCTTCCCGGGAGATTGTCCTAAGCTAGCTTACCATTCTCTAGGTTGGGTGTGCCCCTGGAGGCTGTCTTATTTCCTAAGGAAGAACATCAGAAAGGGATTGCCTTAAGAAAATGTACACGCTCTGGACCTTGGGGACTGGAAAAGAATCCAAAAGCAATGTCAAACTAAATTATACTTCGTTTAGTCTCCCAAAACAACTAAGAGATCTCTTCACTATCTAGAAGGTTTCCCAAGTACTGTTAGGCCTGGGAAATAGGCACTATTAGAGACTATCTCTTCCCGTTTTCAGTATATCAAAACAATAAGTGATCAAATAAAAGGGTCAGTCCCACACTACAAACATCTACCTAATTTAATGTATCTATTTCTTCATTTCAGTGTTAAAAAATTAAAATTACCTACCAAATGTCTGACAATATTCTACAATTGAAGTTATAAAGACAAACATTTTATAGATGATTTCTTCCACTTAGACTAAACTTTTTTAACAGATCATTTGTCATGTTAATGACAAGAATGTACCGTATTCACATTAAATATAACTTTCAAAGTTTCATAACAGTAAACTATTCTAAGTAAAGTATTTGTCTTAAGCTTAATGTTTTGCCAAAAAATGTTTTTATATGTATCTAAAAATTATTGTCTCCAAAACACAATACTTCTTCACGGGTAGGTACTTCTATTTTTCATAAAAACTAAAAATTCCTTCTTATTCAAGGCTTGATTTTACAGGGCTCGGTTTAAAGCATAATGCTAAGGATGGCAATTAATGATTCATGCAGGATTTCAGTATCTACTAGTTCGCCACTGTGTTCCAGAATGTGGAATCACTAGACTAAAATGTATATTAAAAGTTTTCCAGTGAGTTACTTTTTCTTCTGTGCCCCAACCCAAGTTCATGAATATCTTTTTTTGTGGGAATTGCCAACCTGCATTATAGTCAGTTCTTTCTGCATCTTTTTCTAACTGGATATAAAAATGAGTGTCTTATTCATCCTTCCTATACGTCTGCTTGTATAGAGCCTGATGTACGTGAGCACTCACTGAGTCTTTATGGAGCTAGTGCCTTGGCACTGGTTCTGGATTTCATCTGACGCTGGCATTAGTGCTTGCTCAAACACCTGCTCATCACTCCAGAAAGTAAAAATGCACACTCAACATTAGTGACATCCAGCCAGGAGACGGTCTGTGGTTTCCACAATTTGTCTTAACAGTTTAATATTCAAATCCCTATTTGCTCGACATTTGACGTCAGTTTGAACTTTCCCATTACTAAATTCCATCCACTTTCCTTCCAGTCTTTGCACAGTCGGGGGTGGTTTTCAGACTCTACCATTATATTTTAATGGATGTGCTAAAAACAAATTGCTATTAACTTTGAATAACCAGGCTTCCTGTAACTGAAGCCTACATTTTAAAAGTATTGACGCTTTGTGCTTGGGCGCGTGTGTATGCTCATCTGTGGGAAAATACTGTACCCGCTACACAATTGCCTACATAATTCAGGTTCTGTGATTTCGATGTGAGCTGTAACAGAGTAACACTATAGAAATATTTATGGTTAACAGCTTTTGGTGATTTTTTTTTTCCTGTCAAAATATGTTTTCTTCTTCAAATTCCTTTCTAGTGAAGAACGGGGTTATAAATGTAAAGACCATCACAAAGAAATGGAATTACTGATGAAATAAGAGAAAAACAGACTGACTGAAAAATTGGCATTAGGTCTTTTTGAAAACCAGGTTTGTTATTTGTTAATCAATATGTATCAAAAAAGAATGAAGATTTTTTTGTAATTCTTTGATAAATGAGGAATTTTGAAAATAAAATTGGAGCATTGTTTTTCCATTTCTGTCAGTATTCGACATTATTACTCATTATTCCTTCTTTGCCACAAAACGATGTTTGTCTTTAAGATCTACCACATTAGTAATATCTCTTGCTTCTGAGAGGGTCTGCATAGATAGGAGACTGGAAAAAAAAAGACTTATCAAAAGTATAAAGTTTTCAAAGTAAAAGAAATAAAGCTAGAAAATGCAGGTGGACTCGACTTAAATTTAGATCTCATTTAAATCCCCCATTTATTAACAGCTCAGACTTAATTTTATTGAGTACAAGTAGTATCTGGAAAGGGTTGTAGAATTCTTCATATCCACAAAAATGTCAGGGTGGTGCCAGGTCTTTTTAGAAGGCAAAGAAGCACAATCTGAGCACTGGAACCTTGAATTTAGGAATTTCCTTTCTCTTTACTGTTACCTTCCAAGTACCTAGAACAGTGACTGACAGGTTCCAGACAGTGAGAGGGGTAAACTGCTCTTGGTATAGGCGTCCTCAAACTACAGCCAATGGACTACATGCAGCCCGCCTAGGACATTTATCCAGCGGCCTGGGTGTTTTTATCACTGCTGCCTGTCCTGCTTAGCAGCCAGCTAGTTCAGGGCCTGCAAGCCGGCCCTCCAATGGTCTGAGGGACAGTGAACTGGCCCCCTGTTTAAAAAGTCTGAGGACCCCTGATGTGAATCCATTCATTCTGTTTCTATAAATGAAAGTCTTTTGAACTTCCAGAAGACGCGAGATAATCACAATAAATTTTATATTAACACAGCAATGTTTTGCCTGTCTTCTTTTACTGTTTCAATATTTTCCATGAGCTTCCATGAGAACATACTCCAGGAATATCAAAGTTTTGTGGAGATGCTACTGAGTGGTCTCTGAAACGGCACTGTTGGTAGCAGTTTCCGGGTTGATGGAAACTTTCTACAGCTGTTCTGTCCAATCCTGGGACTACTGAATACTTGGGGCTATTGAGCTCGTGACATGTTACTGATGACACTGAGAAATTACATTTTCAATTTTATGGATTGTTTTTATTTTGTATTAAATCCTAGCTGTGTACATTAATGCAGTCATGGGGTACAATTTGCTGGTTTTACATACAATTTGAAATGCTTTCATCTAACTGGTCAACATAGCCTTCACGGCATTTTCTTGGTTATTGTGTTAAGACATTTATATTCTACACCTAGTAAATGGCACATGCACCCTTGTAAGATGCACCGTAGGTGTGGTCCCACCAGTCACCATCCCTCCACCCATCCTCCTCCCTCCCCTCCCCTCCCCTCCCTCTCCCCTTGCCCCTTCATCTTGGGTTATAATTGGGTTATAGCTTTTGTTTGTGGTTGCTGTATCAGAGGCGACAACTGTATTACAGCACCTGCAGAACAATTCTTTGACTTTCCTGCTCATGTCTCTCAAGCCCAGTCAGTATGTTAGTTTCCCCTTTTTTCTCATTTCATTCTAACTTGGTAAATATAAAGAAGGTGCTTTCTGCACAATAATTAAATGTAGTCTGATTACACCATTTTCCAGGAATGTAAGGTTTTGTCGGATCCATCGCTTTCAATACCTTATTCTGCTTTCATCCTACAAAAATATGATGTATTTAATTAAATATGACAGCACAAGTAATAAATATGCAGAGAATCATGCGAGCCATGTCTACTATTATCCATGTTACTCTTTTTCAAATAAATTTTAATCACTGAAAGCATCAACATATTTGATATTTTTCATTATCTAAAAATCCTTGCTTCTTCAGAAATGGTCCTAAGAAGTAATTACTTCTCTATAACAGTTTTTCTCCTTGTTGAATGGAAAACGTGGCTTTAGAAAAGAGCATCACAAAAGGTTTAAAAAAAATCAGTCGGAAAGGCATCTTTTTATTTCTCGTGTTCTATCCAACCTTCTGTACCATATTTTTCACTCTGTTTCTGTAAGAACCATTATAACTAACTGGTATAGATAAGATAATTGTGTTTTTAGGGCAAAAGAAACTGTAATAAGGGAATAGGACTTACTTTAAACAAACCGCCATTTTTCCTTAAAAAGATTTAATTGTTATTAGCCACAATAAATAGAATGCACTGTGGAGTATTATTGGCTAGCTTCTCCTACAATTTCATTCACTAGATGGCAAGAATATCATCTTGGACAGAGAAGCTTAAACACTTTTACATCCATAGGCACAGTGCACTGCCAAGAACACTTGGGTATCTTTCTGCTTTTATTAGCCTGGCTCCTTTAACAAGTCCTCATAAATTCTCTGCCTTTCCAGGGCCACAAAGAACTGGGAAATAGATTACTTTCAGAGCCTGTGTGTCTTTATGCAGGCGTTCATGGAGCAGCTGGACAATGATTCTTGAACCAGGCTCGTAGTGTAACACTAGGAGAGATGATATTATAGAGTCAATTTACCATTCAGTTTATAGCTGTCAGTAAATTGGACCTATTTTCTGGGGATAAAACTGATTACTTTGAAAGCCAAATAAGGACTTTCCCCCAGACGCGTTGGTGTATGTGGGATTGCTCTGCATTTTGAGGAGATGTGCGGTTGCTGCTTCTGTGGGTGACATCTCTTACATATGCATTCAAAAAACGATTTTTTCTATTTTTTGAATATGACATGTTAATAACTGCTAGGTCTGGACGGCTTGCTCGCCCACTGTTTTGATGAATGTAACAATAGCGATATAGAATTCCAATACATAAGGCCAGCTTTAATGAAAATCCTGCGTTGTATCCTTTCTGAGCAAGCCTCTGCAAGCGCCCCCATATGACGTTTTGACAGTTTTTCTGTTTTTTGTTAAGTGGAAGTCAGAGGCACTTTTTCCTTATCAAATTTGGTTTTTACAGTTTTTCATGGTTATTTCTTAAAGAACCACACTTGATCTTAGCCAAAATGCTGAGAAGTGGTTTTCTTAATGAACCAGTGGATTCTACATTACAGATACCAAAGCCCTTTTGGAGTTAGGTTGGAATTCGTGACTTGAAGGACAAAAAGGAGAGGAAGGAACAAATCTCACTCTTGTTTGTCCTTCAAAGCCAAACAGAGCAATCTTTTCAGACATGGAGCTACTTTGTCTTGTTTGTTTAGGGACAGAGTCTTACTATGTTGCCCTCAGTAGAGTGCCGTGGCATCATAGCTCAAACTCTAGGCTTAAGTGATTCCCTTGCCTCAGACTCCAGGTACCTGGGACTACAGGTGCCTGCTACAATGCTCAGCTGTTTTTTGTTGCAGTTGTCATTGTTGTTTACCTGATCTGGGCTGGGTTTGAACCGGCCAATTTCAGCATATGTGGCTAGTGCAGTAACCACTGTACGACAAAAGCCGAGCCTGGAGCTACATTTTTTTTAGAAATGTAATAGCATTCACCTGAAATATGGTATTTACTAGTTCAAAGATCTGGATGACTCTTAGCTTGTTTTGCTGCTTAGACTCCAAGAATTAGTAAATACATAAATATTTATCGATCTTCTCAAAAGTAAACTGAGGATACAGTAAATGGGAATTTCATTAATCCTCTGTGCCTTAGATTAAAAGTCTACATTACGAAAGTCATATCCGCCATTTTGGAATCATCCAGTTCACCAGGAGACTCAGCTGAACTTTGCATGCTGCCTGCATCCAGGCACAAATGAGGAGGGCCCCTGAGATTCCCCACATTCTTTCTGCCCCACCTGATGTGAGGTGCTCTGGTTGGGTCACCTGGGGTTAACCCCTCAATAATTTCATACTAAAAGGATAAGGAGGATCCAGGCTGCAAACCTATGCTTTGGCATAATTTTTGTCTGGAATAGCCATATATAGTCATTTTCTTCACATTATGGGAGAGTTTCTGATTTGATTTTCTACTCTTGGAAAAATTGGCTGCTGCGACACTATAGGGAACTTTTTATGAAAAAGAATTATAAAAACAAATAGTTGAAAATTAATTTTCTGTGTGTGTGTATTCGATGAGCTCATTGCTTTTTCAGAGTCCAAGAGTGGTCCAAAAGAGGCTTTCCTGGAGATAGAAAAATAACAGGTTGAAGCATAAGAGAAGCAACATTTTAAATTTAGTAACAATTGTCTGAAAAGAAATATATTGGGGAAAATATGTTTGCTGATGAAATAAGAAAATGGAATACAATGGTTTCTTCCATGGCCAGAGTGAAAGAAAAATATTTGTTCTGATAGAGTTGAAATGATGTGGAGTCCATTTGGCAGTTGAACTGATAGCATTCTATCACTTCAATCTACTTTACAAAGAGAAAGGACTGGAGAAAAGAAGAAAAAAAAATAGAGGTGATGGAATTTCAATGGCATAACAGGAAACACGCACACTGATGAGGCTCAGATACTAATCCCTGTCTGTCTTTAAGGTTTTCTCCTATATCACTGAGGATGAGTTTGCCTCCTCAATAGACACTTGTCTTTGTGGCATCTCCCCTGCCTTTCCCTTAGCTCATGCTCTGTTTGTCTTGCCTGAAAACTATAAACTGAGCCCAAGTAGAAGCACCTGATTCCCACTGATCTTTCTAGGAGATGGGGAGATGCCTAATGTGCTGGCCCAGGAATCCTCTCCTCTCCTCTCCCCTCCCCTCCAGTCCCTTCCTCTCCTCTCCCCTCCCCTCCTCTCCCCTCCCCTCCTCTCTCTTCCTCTCTTCTCCTCTCCTCTCCTTTCAACCTCATGGATTCTTCAGTTCCTGCTTCTTGAGAGTTACTGGCCCACATAGAGTGTCTAATTGGTGAATGCCAGCTCTCAAACCTAGTTCTATTTTTCCTGCTTACATATCTTGGCTTTCTGCACTACAATGGAGTTTGAGTGTCTGAATCAAGTAATAAAAACTTTGGCAGATTGCCTAAAGGCAAGGTAAAACAAAAAAAGATGTTTGCATTTGTCTTATAATAAAAAATTGATGAGGCCATGTTATGCTTGATACCATTTCTTTGATACTGTTGCATTTGTAGATTTTATTGTAAACCTTTTGGAGGTATATATCCATTATTCCTGGAAGTTTATATCCATTATTCCTGTTATCAAACTGTTATTTTCTATTGTGTGTTTGTGACATTCCATTCTTGTTTACATTACAATTAATTCTATATTTAATATTTTGCCTTTACTTGTTGAAAACAGTTCTTTTATAACATAATACAGGTATGCACCACATAATGATTTATGGTCAACGATGGACTGGACCACATATATGACAATAGTCCCCTAAGATTATAACAGAGCTAAGAAATTCCTATTGCTTCATAACATTGTAACCATTATGACAACATAGCTTAGTGCACTACTCAGATGTTTGGGTAAGACTACCATAAACAAATTTACTGCAGGGAAAGTCATAAGCACACAAGATTATGTACAGTGTATAGTACACTATAATAATAAGTATTCTTTATTATTATTACATAGTTCCTGGTTTTATGTATTGACTATAGTATATTTTTATTGATTATTATTTTAGACTATAATACTTCTACTTATTAAACAGATTAATTTTAACACATCCAGAAGGTTCTTCAGAATGTATTCTAGGAGAAGATGTCATACTCATGGAACATTATGGCCCCGTGCCTGTCATGGCCCTGAAGACCCTCCCTTGTGAAGATGCAAAATGGAATACAGTATGTTTTTATTGTAACTTCTCTATGTTTAGATATATTTAGATACACAAATACTTACCATTATATTACAATTGCCTTCATAGTCCAGGAGTAATGCCTAACAATGTAGCCTGTACACTTTCTATTGGCGTATAGGTGGCTATACCATCTGATTTTCTATAAGTACACTCTATGATATTTGGAAAACATTGCCTAACAATGCATTTCTCAGAACATAACTCTATTGCTGTGAGATGTGTGCCTGTATTTTAAAACTTCTCCAGCCATTCATATATTGTAATAGGTTTCTATTTCATTAAGCATAGTTTTATAACACATTTTATATTTGTATAGTAATAAATTGTAGTCAATTATAAGAATTTATAATTTAGGCTGGACTCCATGACACGTACCTATAATCCTAGCCCTCTGGGACACTGAGGTGGATAGATTGCTGAGATCTTGGGTTCAAGACGAGCCTAAGCAAGAGGGAGATCCTGTCTCTAAAAATAGCTGAGCATTGTGGCTGGTACCTGTAGTCCCATCTACTTGGGAGGCTGAGGCAGGAGAATCACTTGAGCCAAGAGTTTGAGGTTGCTGTGAGCTATGATGCCACAGGACTCTACCTAGGGTGACAAAGAGAGACTCTGTCTCAAAAATAAGAAAAGAAAGAAAGAAAAACAAAAGAATTCACAATCTAAAAATGTTTATTTGATTTGCAATTATTGAGCACTCAAGTTGTTTTTAAAGCTTTCTAAATAAGAACATGCCCGTGAATATAATTTCATATATTTGATAAGCTTTTCTATGTATCTTTGTTTCAAAGTTTTTGAAAATAAACTAAAAGAGAATGAATATATTCCTTCAGCATATATATGTGTGTATATATATGCACACACACACATACACATATCAACATGGAAGTCTAGAAAGGCCCTTTATTTATTCACACTAAATTCTATAGTACCTGCTTATCTGCAGCATCTTCAACATTAAAAATTAAACCTTAGTTTTTCTATCCTTAGCTGTGCTGAAGCTTTTTAGCTTGATCATGTCCCATTTATTTATTTTTGGTGTTGATGCAATTGCCAAGGGGATCTTCTTAAAATCTTTTCCCAGGCCAATTTTTTCAAGACTTTTCCCACACTTTCTTCTAGAATATCTATCATTGGTCAGCTGTCAGCCATGGTGCATAATGTAAGGGTGTAAGGAACACCCCCTGGGTGAACAGCTCAACTACATCTTGGACTTCACCTAAAAGACACAAAAAATGTGACCTACTCATTTGTACCCTCATAGTAATCTGAAAAAAAAATTCCTACATACAGCAGATAACATGTAGAAATATATTTGGAACAAATTTTGGAGCATTGGATGGGTCAATAAATGCACAGACTAGCAAAAAAATTAAACTTTAAAAACATTTTTGGCAACTTGATAAATGAAAAGATATTTGTGTTTAATTATGTTTGCATAATGTATTAAGCAATAATTTGTATGCTTTATTTTTCCTTTTCTGCCTTTGTTATTAGTACCCACTATCTATTTTAAGTTGTGATGTTTACATAATTTTTATTAATTTATAAGAATCTAAATGCATTTCTGATATCCTTACTGATGATGAAACCTGAATACCAATTTGATCCAGAGAATAAGCATCAGTCAGAAGCGGGGGTTTTTCCTAATAAAAATCTATTAGCAAATGTGAAGTAGCCTGGAAGTGCTGGAAAGACAATGATGGCAAATCCTTCTGCAAAAGGATTCATCTCACAACTGTTCCTCTGGAGGAACAAAGAACTGGTCCTGCTCAGTGATACACAAGAATCTGCCTTCCAAAAGTTTTCGGCAAACTTCAAGAATAATGACCAAAGAGAGAACTGTGGGAGACCATCTTGCACCATGATGCTGTGTCTTCCTATACAACCAACATCCTTTCCTGGAGTCTATACAGGTTAAATAGATGATGTAACCCCTACTGTCCTGACCTGGCCCCACATGATTAGTTCCTGTTTCCTACATTCAAAAATCACACCCGTGGCTTTTCTCCAGCCACGAAGAAGCTGTACATGCCTACAGAAGTGAGCTAACAGCACTTGAAGAAAATGAGGGCAAATAGTGTTTTCAAAATGGTTTACAGGAGTGTGAAAGTTGAATGTTGTGATAATTACTTTGAGAAAATGTAGTAATCAAAATGATTTTACATGTCTTAATTCTTGTGTATCTCTTAACTTTCACAGTGCCCCTTGTATAGAACAATTGCTATTATTTACAAAATTTTGTTAAATAGCAGTGATAATCAGAGTAGCATTATCTCTTTTTCATGAATTCCATGAGAAATATTACTTTTGGTAAATCTAACGTTGGACAGTCACTGGAATAATATTTTGTACTGTTCATAATGCATTCTATGTTCACTTTGCCAACTGTAGAGAAGAACAGAATTGAATGTTTTCAAATGCCTTTGTGTATGATGATCTATAAAATTAAATATGAGATTATGAAATATTGGCTCACTCAATGTCTCCAGTGCACATCATTAAGAATAATCAAATTTTGAAAAATAACAAAAACCAACGAATGCCCATGCTTCTTAACTTACAACATAGTTATATCCTGATAACCCCTCATAAGTCAAAAATACTATGAAGTTAAAAATCCATTTAATTTCCAGAAAAACTTAATCATGAAGTCAAAAGCTCAGAAGTGAATCCACTGTGAGCTGAGGTACTTCTTGATTTAGGACAGCGTTCTGTTGCAACGAACCCATCCCGAATGGGAACAAATCTAATTAGAACCACAGTGAGTTAGGAACCATCAGTGGTTAGGAACCACAGTGAGTTAGGAACTATCATACCTCGAAGCGTCCCACCTCTATTGCTCCCACAAGAAGATCATTAAGAAATCAAGTCCTACTTTGCAATTTTTGACTACCGTCTCTCAATTCCCCCCACCCGCCCATCTCTAATAAACGTCATTCTATTTTCTGCTTCTACAAGTTTGATAATTTCAGGTGCCACATATCCACGAAAATCTGCAGTATGAGTCTTACCGCACCCGGCTTGCTTTGCTTGGGATAATGCTCTTCAGGGTCATCCGTACTGCTGCAAATGAGAGAATCCCTCCCCTTTTTGAAGACAGAAGCTTTTTACAAAGCAGCAGACAGATATGTTAATTAGCTTGATTCACTCATTTCAGACAGTGTGTGCACAAATACATACACATACAAGATATGACAACAGCACCGTGTACCTCAAGTTTGCATGTGATTATCATTAGTCAAAAATTCATAAGAAAAAAGGAATCCAGTCCTATCATTTGCTATGTTTGCTAAATTCCTATGAATCAAATCATCATTTATGCTGCCCATGAAACCATTAACACTTAGGGTTTGACACACAAGAGCCAGTCTCATGGACCTCTCCAAGTGTGTCCGTTGTAGCGGATTTGGAAGTCAGCAGTCCTTATCCCTTAGACTCTTTTAGGCTTCCTGATTGATTTAAGATCTTGTATATGATGACCTTTGTACATTTTAATTTTTAAACTTTCCCACTCATAACCAGCCAAATACAGCAATTACTTGTACATTTAGTATTAAATGATGTGGTAACAGACCAAAAGGATATGTGTTTAAATTAGTTTTAAGTATGTTTGCATTTTTAAATTTTCTTGCATTCCTTTAATAAATTCTTAGGTGTGATAATGTTTGCCTTTATTACAATGCTGATCATCACATTTTCTGGTAGTGCCTTAAGAGTTCCAGCATTAGCATTCATTAGTAACGCAGATCTATGATACAGTGACACGGCATGTGGCCTACATGTGTGGCAGGTCTCCTATCCAGAGAGGATTTACATGCAAGGAGTAGAGAGTCAGCTGCCAGAATTCTGCTGCAGTGCCTTTGTTTTCCTCTGTAGCAGTCAAGACTAGAGCAGGCCACTTCCAGCCAAAGACTGAGAGTAGGATTCCTAAAGCCTGGCCAATCTTCCCAGTTTCAGATTCTCTGTGGGCATTTTTCTGACTGGAGCTTCCCACTGAGATGCACAAGACTTTCTCAGGCCTCCACTGATCTCTGGACCTTCCCCTGCAGCCTTTCCTCCTGTCCGTTACTCCCTCTCTAGGTACAATACTGGCTTCTTAGTCTGCAAAGTTTCACCGCCTCTTCCTTTTCCCTCTTCCCAATCTTTTTCAGAGGTTTCCATAGTTAGTATCTTACATTTCCTGGAACCTGCTTCCTAACTGTCTAGACAGAGTGCAAGCATTTGTTCTGCTCTTTTCTCTGGAGAACTAATGAAGTTAAGCTACCCTTACGAAGTGAACCTAGAAGTTTCCATCTATTGAACATTCTTAAAAAATTCTGTAGAGAAAATGTAAGGTCTCCTTTTATTTGGCATGTATGTTGGTATATGCAGCTTTAAGATAATATGAATATTGATTTTTGTCTCAGAACAAAAAGAGGCAAAGATTTTACTTCCTCACTAGTGAGAAGGCCAGAAATAAATGACTCTATACAGAACTCACTCTGGGTCCAAATTTGAGGGCAAACATACAGGATGGGAAAGAAGCTCCAAGTAAAACCAGGAATCAGAAAGTTGACAACAGACAAGGAATATTAGAGCTTCTGGGCACTTATTTTCAACAACAGCTGCAGCTTCACGAGATTTATGTAATAATAAACAAAGCGTTTAAAAATATATCCTTAGTTATTGCAAAGGTCCTGCAGATTCTCTTTTAAATTGTTACTCTTGTTAGTTCATACATAACTAATGACATTGTTTAATATGTCTTCAACTCATCATTGTGATCGCAAATATATTTGGTTCTCTTGGCCCATCCTGGACAGCAGTGTTATTTCACTTCCTCACGGGCTCTAGTGGTAAATGATGTGTTTATATGTATCATGCGCTGAGGCAAAATCTATATGACTTGTGTGGGAAGATTCAAATGAAATAAATGCTATGAACTCCAAAATGTCCTGTACTTATCTGAAAGTATTTCATAATCAAACAGAATGCATGTTTAATGCCACAATAATTTTATAATGGAACAATTTATTTCCTCTCTGTTTGCACTACAAATAGGCTTACTTTTAAAAATACAATTTCTATAAAAATGTAAGAGGACTAACAAATACTGACATTCATCTCATAAAGAAAGAGAAACGCTATCACTGTTTTGGTGTATATATCAAAAAAGTAGGAGTGGAAATAATTATTCCAGGGAAATGGCTCACCTTTGGCTGGCCTGTGTATTCAAGAGGACTGAAACTTTTGAAGCTATTTCAGGCTAAGTCACATTGGGAGATCCTCTGAGTTATTTTGTTCTCTGGACGCCACTTTTCTTTCTTTTCACTTTTGGTTTTCTATCTGCACATTTTAATCCATTTGTGAATATTCCCATATTCTCTGTGCTACACATTTTTTTTTAAGCAAACATAACAAAAAAAGAAGGTTGTTCTTAATTATCATTCTTGGCTCGTACTTATTTCTGCCAATACTCCTTCAAAGATCAGGTGTATATTCAGGACTGTTTACATGTTGAGGTGGTATGCAACAATTTCAATACTGTGGAATTCAGTGTTTTTACAATGTTGTTGCAGATCGTATTTAATGAGTCATAATTGTGTGCTGGGCACAACACTGGATTATGCTGTAGCCTGATGATGCTGTGAGGGTAGAGGCTTTTGACAAAATACATAAGGGCTTGGACCTTCATTGCTCTCCCCACTGTCTCTGTGACCTGTGACAAGTCCTTCAAAATTGTTAAAGGTCACTTTCTAAACATGAGCAAAGAAGATAATAATGACATATTTCTTACAGTTTGGGGGGAGGGAATTGGCAGAGGGAATACAGGTAAAGCACTTGCTATTAACTTGCTGCCTAACACAGGGACAGCTCTCAACAAAATTTAGTTATTGTTGTTATTATTTTCGTTTTTCAGAAGAAGAAATAGATTAATACATGCCCAGTAATTTATTACTGGCACTTGCTGCCTAACACAGGGACAGATCTCAACAAAATTTAGTTATTGTTGTTATTATTTTCGTTTTTCAGAAGAAGAAATAGATTAATACATGCCCAATAATTTACCAGTGATCACATCGTTGGCTTGAGGTTTGTTTCATCAGGATGTGAATCTCTCGCAGCCATGGGTTAACAAGCCACCTCCCTCTCCCTAAATTCCAACATGATTTCTGGATATGTGTGTCCAGAAGTTGGGATATGATGCACTCATGATATGAAAGATCCAAAGTTGGTTACTAGAATGCAAAGTATTCATTAAAGTTGACTTTTTGTTTCTTGTGTGTTTCAAGGAAGGAGTTAACAATTCTTGTTTCTGGAAAATGGCCTGAGAATTATGTCAGATGATAGAAAGATAAAGTGAGATGCTGAAAAATAGTCTGTGGCCCTTGGTACTGAATATTGGTACTCTCACTGTCAAACTTACGAAGGAATGTTCAATATTATGGGCACAGAAAAACAGTGGAGTGAGTTTAGTTGACAATGAGAGATGAAGAAGTGGAAACTAAGAGTTTACTCAATTCTTACAAGTTCTCTCCTGCCCAGAGGGAGACAGTAGGTAGAGGAGAGTGAGTTCCTCACTGATAAATGTCTCAGGGTGGTAGCGCGTGTGGACTTTCTTATCTAAAAGAAACAGCAGATAGGTGGCTGTTGTTGTGAACAAGTGATTCTTTTTATTTTGGCCGGGGCTGGGTTTGAACCCACCACCTCTGGCATATGGGGCCTACACCCTACTCCTTTGAACCACAGGTGCCACCCAACAAGTGATTCTTTACGGCATGCTAATTTAGGGACAAAAGGAAAGAGAGAGATACTTTCCTTCTCTTTGTAGTTGGAATGACACCTTGCCAAGGCACTCAATTCTGTAGGTAAGAATAAAAGAGAGGTTTATTCAAGGCAAACTTACACGAACTTGGCATAATTTCTCGCTAACTATTATAACTAAATTTGTGTCATATCCACAAAAATTTAACATGCTTTTCCATACAACTTATAAGTTGCATAGAATGTATAATTTGTTATTGAATAAATTCTAATTCTAGGCATTAAAATAAATGCTATTTACCTTTTTCCAAATATTTATTTAAAAGTATATTGGTGCATCAAAGGGGGTGTGTTATTTGATGTCCTATTATTTTATTATTTTATTGCCGTGATACCAAACTTTGATTATTTTTATTAATATTGTTTGGTTTCACATCTAACAGAAGAGTGATATGCTGCACAAAGTGCCATTAATGAAAGTTCTTATCCTCTTGCAATATATCAATAGCTATTGCTACTTTTTTAGCTCATACTTTTGTCAATTTGTTACAGAGATATTCCCCCTCGGGCTTTGGGATGCACCATAAATCTCAATGACATAGTTTTACTCATGGTTTAATCAGTGGTTTCAGGATGATTACAGTAAAGAGTACATTGGGCTCGACCTCAAGCAACCAGGAATACGTCAATAAATGGAAAGAAAAGTTTTCATTTTTTTATTATCAACTTCTCGGCAATTCTAAGATTTTGTTTAAGTAAATAGCCCACATTGATTTAGGACCACATGTACCCTGTATTAGATTCTATAAAATACTGTACCATTGTCTATGTAGCTGGTCAGGTCTCTTTCAGAGCCCCATTGCCTCAGGTAGGAGAAAATGTTTCAAGTTTCAGTGAAACTTTTCTCCATTTTTGTCTGACTTACAATATTGTTTGTCAGGTGATTACTTAACGAGTTTTCCTTTTTTGCTTCTAACTTTCAAGTTGGTGTCTGCATGGGAGGAAAAGTAAGCGTGTGAGTATCTTCCAGGGGTGGGTAAACTAATGTGATCATTAACCAGATAGATAAAAAAAATCATTAATTAAGTAGTTTAATAATGATTTTACATGTGTTTAGTTTATACTTGTATGGGACTGATGTTTTTATATTTTTTAAATATCCCATCGCCTCTTGTTACTTGTAATAGTTATATTCTATGAGGTTGCTGTGAACATTGGATTTCCATTGCTCCTAGTGGAAAGTCAGGGTTGGGTTTCTCAAAGCTTCTGGTCACATTGTCATCCACTGGTCAAGAGTTGTATGCATGTTTCTATACAAAAACATCCAATTTAATCATATGTTTGATTCATTAACATAACATTGAAATGGCAATAGCACCATAACGCATCACAGCCTTCTTTTGCTTAAAAACACCAGACAGCACTTCAACATTATGCTTGGGCCCATCTTAAATGCAAAAATCAGCAATAAAAAGCACAAAATCCGTGAAAAATCTGGCACTACACAGAGTTTGAGAAGACACAGCATCTTCTTGTTTGACCTCAGCTGGGAAAAGCACATGTGAAACCATTAAAAGGGTTTTTTTTGTTTGTTTTCTTCTTTGTGATTGACTACAGAAGTACCACGGGTATTGATTTTAGAATTAAAAAAATTTAGCAAGTGGGCAAAATGGTAAATACAGAATTTACAAATAATCAAGGTTGGCTGTATGTACACACACACTTAAAGTAAAAATCTGTCACTTTCAATAACTTTATCATATTTATCCTGAATGAAAAAAAATGAAACAAATTCAAAAGTTTTTGTAAATACTATGATTTAATAAAGAAAAAGTCTTTGTAAGTATTATGCCTTTGTAAACAAATGAAGGAGCAAGGTGAAGGGAATTTTGAATCTTAGGATAATACTTTTTAATATGGTTCAAAAATATCTACCTCTCAGAGACGAAGTACAAACATTTTCCTGTCTATTGAAATAAGTAAGAAAAGCCCCAACCTATAAAATAAAAAGTGGGGTGATTTCAGTCATTTTTATCAACATGACACTTAAATTAAGGAAACGGTGCTGTTAGTACAAGACAGCCGATGGCAATACCTTGGTGTTGTTGGTACTGGGTCACGTGCATCACAGATGGGTACCTGCACTTCCTTTGTGTAAAGCTATGATTTTTTTCTGTGAAGAGACAAGGCTCAGAATATTCTACAATATGGAATAAGTTAAGAATTCACCTAAAGTTTGATATAATACACAAATGATGCGTCAGGAAGCATGCTTATTCTTGTGGTGTGTGAAAAAGAACATATCTACATAATAACCTTTTTTAACTAAGCATGGAACACCCAGCACATCATTTAATTTCAAAATGTTACATCGACTTGTGAAATATTTCTGAGCTAGAAATACAAAAGGAAGGGTAGCATGGATTCAACAGACTTTTTTTTTTTTTTTTTTTAATCCCAGAAGTTTTCGAAGGAAATTTTCACAGCCCACAATATTTGGGGCCACCCAAGATGACAGCATAACTAGCTAGTTAGTTATACCTGACCCCTGCCATACGGTACAGCAAGTTTCCCATGGCACTTTTCTTGAGTGAGCAGTAAGAGAATTATATAGAGACCAACTTAAACAAATGAAAAGAAGACAAGCAACAATTAGTCTCCCTTGAAGGAAATATATTTTTCTTTTGCTCATTGTTGGGCCATGTCCGAAAAGTGTGCTAAGCCTGGTGAAATTGGAATATGCCCCCAGAGACCCTGGAGTTCCTGATGAGGGGCAGGGTAGGTACCCACGTGTGAAGTTTTTGAGGAATTTTTCAGATTTTATAGTTTCCTATAGAAAACAATAAAGTTCTTATTAAAGTCCAAACATTTAGATGGAAAGCAGGCAACTGTTGTCTCCTTTGCTCTCAAGCAGGCTGTGCTGAATACAAGATTATTAAAACAGATCTAGGGGTCCCCGGCAATCTCCTAGGGATCAAGGGCGCAGTGCAGGTCTCTCTCATATGCTAGCTGATCTTTTCAACCCTGGTACATAACACAGGAGGGTGCAGCACACACACGGGGGCCTGTCCCCTTACTAAAGGCTCTTCTTAAGTTTGTGTCACAAGGAGAAGCTTGAAGCGAAATAAAGTAAAGCAGCTCTTTATTTTGACACTTTGGCATTTAGCTCTGCCGTGTCTTTAGATAAGGTTTAACTGAGACACAAAAACAAAGCAACAAAACACATTACAGCCATAAGTAAAAGTTTATTTAAGTAATGAAAGCAAAATAATATCACTAGTTTTGAAAAACAAACAGCAATACTCATTTGTCAGTTCCAATATTGTCCTGCTAATGTCATGTGCTCTGACACTTGGAATGTCCCGGGTTATGTACATTTGTCTATCTAGCCTCTCTTCTCTCAGAATTTATAACCTAAGGTGGACAAAGAGAGAGGAAGAGAAAGTAGAGGAGATGTCAGAACACGAATTTTGGGCATGGAAATATAAATTTATATTATAAGTATATAATATAAATATAAATATAAATATAAATATAAATTTGACAATCTCAAATTTCCTTCCACTCCATGATTTCACGAAGAAAAAAAAAACGAAAGAAAGAAAAAGAAAGGAAGAAATTTTCTTTTATTGAAAGAAAAAAAAAAGCTACTCAATAGATGTATTTCAATGTCATTGGAGTCATTTAGTCATTTAGCCTGAAGCAGGAATATGAAACAGGTGAGATTGTCTGGCTGGCCACTTTATCATATGATTCCAAAAAATTTCTTAAGCTATTGAATTTCAAAATAATTTTATCTACTTTGTCATTTTCCCAGAAAATTCTTGGTTAACACTTATGCCCTCTTTTGTTTGAAAGGTGTGAGCACCAAGTTTGGAAAGAAGATAAAGTCTCAAGTTGTCAGCAAGTATAAAAAATAAAATACAAGCTACAGAGAACATATTCGAGTACATAGAACAGGCCTGGAAATAAGGACATTTGGGCTTCCATCACAATGTTACCGCCAACACCAGCAATGTAGGCAACTTCAAAATCGCTTTCCTTGGTAGTGAATTAAGCAGCCACATTAGAAATGTCTACATATCTTATGTATGATCTAATTTGCAAAATTTCTTTAGAAATCTTTGAAATGGATCACTAGAAAATAGAAGCTTTAGCCTCCAACCTCTGTGATTGCAATCTTCAAATTTGAATACATATTTTCTTGTTCCAGACACTATATTCTTTATCAATATTTAAAAATATTTTTATTTAAAAGTTGTATTTAAAACTCTTGTTGCATTATTTTAAATACTTATTGTATGCAAATTCCATTGTTTATTCCTGAAATAGAGGTATTTTTCTCATTCTAGAATTGTTGGAGGAACTCGTACTTTTCCTCATGTGGTCCCCTTTGTGCAGCGTCCAGCACAGCAACAGCAAGATTGGTCTGAATAGTTTGTTCAGAGTTCATTGCTGAGGAACAGCAGTGTAAGGGTCAGAGTCAGATTTGTTACTTTTGTTGGTTCAATTGTGACCCCAAAGTGATATGTTGAAATTTTAGTCCATGGTGATTGTGAATATAACCTTATTTTAAAATAGAATTTTTGAAAATAGAATTTTAAAATAGAATTTTTGAAATAGAAATTTATGATTGATCATGAAGCAGTCCTACAGGGTTAGCATGGGCTCCGATCCAGGCCCACCAGTATGCTTTGAAGAAATAAAGAGGCATAAAGAGGCAAGTGTGCACCCTTGTGGGAGAATACCATGTTCAGATGGAGCCGGAGATGAGAATGATGAGCCTACAAATATAGGAACATCAAAAATTTACAGCAACTACTGGAAACCAGGAGAGCAGCAGGGACCAGATTCTCCCTCAGAGTCTTCAGAAGGAACTGACTCTGCGGACACCTCAGGGTCAGACGTCTGACCTCCAGAACTGGGAGAAAGTAAATCCTGTTGTTTTAAACTACCCAGTTTGTGATACTTGTTAAGACAGCCTTAGAAAACCAGGAAAGTTACTGGATGAGCTGCAAAGCTAAAGTCTGAGTTCCTTGGTGCAGTGGTTTGCCATTTGCCTAACTGATGATGTTGTCAAAATAAAGTCAGGGAAGTTTAAGCTAGGTTTAGATCCAACCATTTCCCATACTGTATAAGTTAACAAGAAAAAGCTATTGAGTCACTTTCTTTTTTGTTTTTGTATTTTTGTAATAATTTAAGAATTTGGTTTTTAAATTAAGTCTTCTTGAATATGGTTTTTTTCTCTTAAAGATATACCCAACTGAGATTTCAGTTCATGCCAATTTGATTTTATTTCTATGTCAATGTCTGATGTTCACATGGGCTTTATTCTTAAACTTATAGAATTTTGAAGTGTGTGATGGAAAGAATATGAAGTGTCAACTATAAAGCCTGTACTTTTTCAGATGAAGAAATGGAAACTCCCAACTTGGCAAAGTAGAGAAAGAGCTGTGACTACACCCAGGGCCACCGAGCTTCTGATTCTGCTTATATAGCAAAACACTAACTCGAGTGTTTTTCATAACCTGAAGATGGAAGCCTCTTCAACTGTTTGAACTAAATATTTTAACATTTATGACTATAGCTTTAACGTAAGATGTGAGATTAAGAGGAGTGTTTGTTACAAATTTGAAAAAAGAATGAGATGTTTGAATGAAAATATACCTATGTTGTTTTGTGAGAGTTTTGTTTGCTTTTGTTTAGTATCTGGTTTTCCCCCAACAAACCATAGTTATATTAAATTAGAGGGAAAAAAAAATGTCCTTTGCTTTGAGCCACTATTATTTCTAAACAGCTTTTTTGTTTGTTTGTTTGTTTGTTTGTTTTTTACCTAAAGCAAATGCAAATATTATATGAAGAATGAAGACATCTAATTAACCAGTTTGAGGCTCAGTACTTAGGATAAATCTCAAAGTCAATAGGAGCTATGTTCTTTATGAAAGTTTGTCTTGCAAAACAAAACTGTCACGTAAGCTTCAACACGACCTCAAATATATTTAACATACATGAGCACGAGTTAAAGCGACAAAATCAAACAAGGTCCCTTACTTTGCTTTCACGGGAAAATAGCTAGAGAACGAAGGCACAAAGCTGACAGCTACAGAAATCTTGCTATCAGTTCAAAAGCCAGTACAGAAACTTTTACATAGGAAAGGTGTCCCTAATACATATGAAACTTTTAACATTCATGACTATGTCAGAAATTTTTAAATCTGTTATAAAGTATAAAAAAATTTACAGTATCGGTGCATTGTTCTCGTCCCCAGAAATTGTTTAAGAAAGAATCAAGTGATTTAACAACAAATTTATGATTTCACCTACAAAGTGCTCATTGTATATCGGTACTGCTCTGAATTTCAAAATGCATAGCGAGTGTCATCAAGATGTTATCATTTTTCCTTACTTACTTTTAAATACCATATTCCTAAGGGGCAGGATCTGAAGAACATCTTGCATTTCTAATCTTCAGATTTTATATAAAAGGAACCACTTTAATTCCCCTCAGAGCACTTAACAGAATAATAAAGGGTATCCTGTATCATCTTTTACTGTTTTAGTTATATGCAATTTATATACAGATGTGTAGGACAAACCTTTCCTTTAAAAAAAAATGAGGCGTTATGCCAGAATTCTAAAATATCCAGACAAAACACAGTTTTTATTGCATAGAGCCACATTTCTTTGTCTATAAACAGATGATAGGAGCAAGCCTTGATAGCAACTGATCATAAAAAGAAACCCCAGGAGCACAGAGACACTATAAAAAGATCTAGGAGGAAGTCATTATGCTGTTGAGGGAATAAGAAACTTAAGTCAGAGAGTTGTGAAATGTTCTCATTATAGGTCATCTTGGTAATTATCTGACATCTACAGACGGAGTCACTTCTTAATCAAAAGAATGAATCATTACTGATATTGATTCAGACCACGATGTTTGAAAGAATGAGTCCAGTACCTCAAGTATAAATTTAAAAGTAATCCTACCAACTTCTTTGCTAAATTTTATTCTAAATAATAAAGAAAGATATTTTGAATCTGTTGATAATTACATTACAAAAATCATAATGAAGGATCAATTACAGCAGTGTAAACATGCATATTAAGATGACCCTGAATTAAAGTTGCTAATATTTATAATGCCACTGACATGAATTCATTTTTGTCAAGTAGATCAAAGAATCACTTTTTCCTAAGAATTATGTAAGAATTTAATGAAGAATAGAAAACTTTATTGGACAGTAGAATGAGTTTATGTTTTAAAACAACTATTTTCAGAACTAAGTGTCTGAATAACAGTAAATGACTAGGCGGAGAGAAACGTAACTAAATCTAAATGACGTCAAACTCAATTTAACATCGGTTGAGTCCTGAAGAGGTTATTATGGACGTAATCTGAAGGTAGGGCCCTCTCAGTCAAGTCAACACTAATGGTGAGGAGAAGAGACAGCAGTCCAGTACATGGTGAAGAAATGAAGTAACTATCCAGGAGACTAAGAAAAAGCAGAAAGGTGTAAGCAATGAGACGTTGCAGCACATAAGGATGAAAGCTACGGCAAGTGGATTTTTATGTCTCTGGACTGTTGCAAACCTCGGAATGAAACTGGAAAACCCAGTTTAATTAATACCAAGAGGTAATTTTCAGAATATTTCCCCAAATGTGGCTGTTTATTGTCTTTTAGGTAAAACACTGCAGGTAGAGAATCTTATTATTTTTATTAAGACTATTAAGATATATTAAACGAATAGAAGCAATTTATAAGTTAGAAAAATTGAGAAGTGGGGTGGCGCCTGTGGTTCAAGGTTTAGGGCACCAGACCCATACACCAGAGGTGGCAGGTTCAAACCCGGCCCTGGCCAAAAAACTGCAAAAAAAAAAAGGGAAGGAAAATTCAAGGAAGTGAAATGACGTTCTACATTAGTAAACATCATTTGAGGACAAGTTTTGTGCTCTTCCACAAATTTATGGTTTTTAGAGTTTCAGATGAGCCTCTATACTTCCAATTTGAAGTCCCCAATTTAAAGAGGTTGGAAGTCATTACTCCTATCCTCACAACAAGGGAAAACTTATCAAACTAAAAATCAGTAGTCTTTTTGGAACAACCGAAAATGGGCATTCCAGGGCAAGCTGTGGCTCCGCGAATCAGAGAACAGACAGAGTGAACCATAACTTACTTGGAGCAGAGTCCCACTTCTAGAGCTATGATCCATAAACAACATGTAACTGCAAACATGAATGGCTGGAAGCTCAGTTTGGAGGAGCTTGTGTGTTAAAACTTTGAGAGAATTTAGTATTAGGGAGACATTCATGTTTTCCTGAGTTTTCTTCCAAGAGCCCTACCAGGATTTTTACTCTAAAGCTTAGGAAAAAGAGATTTTGAAATTCTATCAGGAGGTGGGAAAATATAATCATTTTAGAACATGCACAGACCCATCTGTTCTCCTTAACAAGCCCTATCCTTAAGGGAAACTATTTTACCAGAGCCTGACCTACTGGGTTGGTACTACAGGCTACCTGACCAGAGTCCAGCACATACCCAACTCAGCCTCACTAAGAGGCTGACACTTAACTGCAGAACTAAGGAAGGTTTTCCTTCCCCCTAAATTTTGTCAGCACATCATTTGTGCTCATATATAGTAGCAAGGAAGGGCAGTAAAAGTATAAGCATTATAACCTATTTTGAAATGTTCCATGAAAAAAAAAAAAAACAGAAAAGACAGAAACAAAAACACACTATAGAGAAGTTCAGCTTCTACCAGCATAGCTACAACAGTGAACACAGCCTAATCCCTAGCCAGACAAATAGAAAACTTTCTCACTAAAGGGCGTATATATCTCAGTTTCTTTTTCAAAACACATCATGTATGCCTTTCAAAGAGAAATTACATGTCATGGCAAAAGACAAAAAACACAGTCTGAACATACAAAGCAAGCCTCGTTGATACCGGAAAAGTGGCACCCCAGCCAGCTCGGCTGAGCAGGGCTGGGGGACCTGCCACTTCTGTCTTGGTGGCAGCAGCCAGCAAGACAACTGGCAGGCTGGAGCAAGCGGGGGAGCCTCCAGAGGCTCCAGTAGAGCGGCACTAGAGGACCTGCTGGCTCTGCCTTGGCAGCAGCTGGCACAGAAACCTGTAGGCTGGAGCCAAAGGGGGAGCTTTCCTCTCCCACCAGAGGCTCCAGTAACAAAAAAGACCAGGCCAATCAGGGGAAAACGCTGGCGATTCCTCCAGTGCATCCCTGATTGGTCCATTTTCAATCCTGCTCCTGATTGGTCTATTTTATAGACCAATCAGCTAAGCTCTCAGCTCATTGGACAACTGCCCCTATATAAACCCCTGAGCAGAGAGCCTAGGATCAGATCGTCGCTGACCAGCAGATCTTCATCGCAGACCTTCAAGAGGAAGAGAGCAGAAGAATAAGACTTCAGTGAGCTGTTGCAGAACTTCAAGGAAGAAAGAGCTAGAGCTGTAACACTTCTACCGCTGATCCTGCTCTACAAAGAGGCTTGGTCCTTTGTAGGAGCTGTAGCACTTCTACTGCTGACCCTGCCCTGCAAAGAGGCTTGCCTTTTTGTAGGAGCTGTAACAGTTCTGCTGATCCTGCCTTACAAAGAAGCTTGGCTCTTTGTAAGAGTTGTAACACTCACATCCTGCCCTGTAAGGCAGTTTGGTTCTTTGAGCTGTAAATAAAACCTCACTGATCATTCTATGGTCCGTAGATTCATTCATGGAATGGTCAAGACCAAGAGCCTGGAAATCTAAAGTCAAA